>AFRD01000042.1:0-125829 GCA_000222875.2 Periglandula ipomoeae IasaF13
CCCGCTCAAGGCACAACTTGGGCACAGAAACAAGCTGCCCTCAAAACAGCATCCAACTTTCACAAGGACCCATCGAGCGTTTCCCTTTCAGACGCCAAGGCCGCTGCTTCTACAGCTAACAACTTTAGGCAGCGCCATGGAGAACAAGTCGCTGCTGGAGTGAAAACCGCCAACAACTTGAATCAAAAGTATGGTGTGGTGGACAAGGTCGGTGCCTATGCAGGTGCACAAACCGCTCCCACGCCATCTCAGTCATCACCTCCATCATTGCCAGGACCAGGTCAGACATACACGGGCGCTCTGTCTAACACTAATACCACCGCACTGTCAGAGGTAGCCGGCAAGAAGAAAGCGCCGCCACCGCCTCCGAAAAAAGAAGCCGGGGCTTGCAGTTGTACCGGCAGCTAACCAGGAAGGGGACGACGCTCCGCCGCCTATTCCCATGTCCACAAGGCCAGCATTTTAAACAGTCGGCGTCTTCATTTACCAGTCATGCTCCACGGACTGATTCTTTTAGGGCATGGCATTGCATAATTGGCATTCTGATCAGTCCAAAATAGCAATTGTCGGGTTTTCTTTCAAGGGGTCACATTTGATATCAAGTAGTCATCGGATAAGTAATTTGAGATTACCAAAGCAATCATGTTCATGTGAGACAGACACGGATCAGGCGACTGACCATGTTTATTTAATCGTGACTCCTGCTTTCAGTGTGGCGATAGCCGCCGGGCGCTGAAAAGACACCCTCGTCGGGGGGTTTTTTTTTCTAAATCGTGGCCTTCATACATCAAGATTTCATATGCAGATTATTTTCGAAGTTTTGAATCGCTTAAACCTTCATCTCCTTGAGGCCGTGCTTCCAAACAATGACGTAGGGAGTGACACCGTCCTCACGGTAGTTGAGGAGAACGACACTGTGAGGAACCGTATTAGTGACAATGGATCCAACCAACACAAAGTGATGACCACCCAGATTAGAGCGGTGAGGCGTGAGAGGGTCGATACGTACAGGCCATCTGGGTTCATGGACTCGCCAGTGTAGAACTCGAAGTCCTTGAAGTTGGGCAGAAGCTTCTCCTTGACATAAGTCTGGGCGCCCTTCTCAAATGCAGTGATCTCCTCAGCAGGAGCATTTCGCTCCTGCAAGGCGGCCTTGACAACCTTCATGTAACCTGAAAATTGATGTTTCGTTAGCAACTAAATGGTCTGCGCTGCGTCCCGGCGGACATCGCACGCCTGGGTCGCCGTGCTTCGCTCTGTTAACGTACCCTTGAGGTAAGCAAGGAAGCCCTTCTTGTCGAAAGAGGTGCTCTGAAGACGGAAAGAGTGGACGATGTTGTTGACCTTGACAGCGGCGTCCTCAACACCCTCATCGGCCTCCTCAGCAGAAGCGTTGGCACCAGTGTCTGTTGGAAAGCGTGTTAGCGTGGACTCGACTTGTTAGCTGCTTATGAGGAATCTGTATCCGTAGAAAAGCGGATGGTTCGGCAGCAAATGCTGACCATATGGCCAAGGTGGCCATCTACGTTTACTCCAAGACACTAACTGCCATGACTTCATGACTTTTTTCTTGGGCGATTTGCGTTGATTGTTCTCACGAGTCCCGACCTTAACTCTCTGTTGTCGCGGTAGCGGGGTTGAGGCGCATCGACGGCGGGGTCGAGCAAAATTCAGGGCTTCGAGGGCGTGGCAGCGGGGGTGATTCAAAGTCCTGGGTCAACATACCGACATTGACGGCCTCCTCTGTGATCATGGCACAGTCAGCCTCGTAGACGATGCCATCGACCTCCTTGAGGTCGTAGGAGTCGGAGATGATCTCGTCATCGGTGAGGAGGTCCTGCACGAATTGCGCTGTCAGTTGAGCTGATGCGACTGCGTCCACCATATGTAGGGGATTCGCGGGGTAGATAGCCTGCTCAAGCCATGGCAAGAGGAATGCAGAATTGGCCCAATTATGGGGTCCAGGCAAAGATGATTACTCCAACGACATACCTTGAAAATAATCATGATGACGGTTTGATTAGAGGTCAACGGGCTATTGGGTATTGTGGATTGGATGAGGAGGTGGAAGAGGAAGAGAAGAAGAGCAAAAACAAATCGAAGTGGAGATGGGCGCAAAAAGGGTCAAGTGGGAAGTGGGGTTAGGATCTCTCTTTTTTTTTTTTTTTTTTTTTTTTTGTCCTTCCACTGAGATGCTGCCCCTCGCTCGCCTGCTCGCAGCTGGGCTGTAATTTCGAGGTCCAGATCTAGAATTATAACTCCAGCCTCTACTAGACTGGCCAATGCCAGCACGTATGTTGACGGCTAGTGGACCAATAAACGACACGCTGCGATCTTTGAAGACGAGGCTATAATACAAGTAGCTGTCCATAGCGAGGTTGAATGCCAGTGACCGTCCTGAGACGATGTGCATTCAACTTATAATGCCCGATATATGATCACTTCGAACCACACGGGGAATTTCCCGCCTAGGAAGGCTCTGAGTCTGGTAGCTAAAATATCATGTTTTACAACAGCCTTTTCGAACAGTTCCCCCATAGTTATTGTCTACTTATGTAGGTTTTCAATCAACAAGCTTTGCTATGTTCATTTGCCTTCGTCTATTTATGGTCTAACTCACAATCAGCGCATTATACCAGCGATTCCCATAGTTTTCAACTGAGATGTGATTGCGCTTCAAAAACTTTGAACGCAGTCACAATCGCAAAGAAGGGCCGAGCCAGTAGTAAGACCCAGGATGAGGTGCAGGGTAGTCCACACCAGCAACCACTCCAAGTATATACAAGATGTCACAAGAGTACATGTGCACCTTATACTCACATGAAGTATTGTTCTGTGTGAAATCGGTCCTTTCAGGGTAGAGTTCGCTGACTGTTTGTTCCTTGAGTGAGTAGCTGGTGGCTAATAGTCTATTGCTAAAATCACGAGCTACGCAGGCAATGTGCATCTCAAGGAAGTCTCCGCGACGGGGGACCCCACAAGGCTGATCGAATGATCAACAGCAGAGCTGGAAATGAGGTGGCAAGTGGCACAACAACAATTGAGCTGGGCATCATCCGTTTTTTTCTCTCATGTCGAAGACTCGAACGAACGACATGACTTGGTGACGAAGGCATTGGGAACTTCCGTCAAAATGCACCCTGCGCATCGCTACGTAGGGATCTATATATCTTGCATCTCCTGACAGTCACGCATTGCGTGCTGGATCATAAACATGCCTATCCACCTACCTACCTACCTACCTAGGTAGGTAGATCAGAGTCAGAACAAAAAAAGTGAACACGGGGAATGCGCATTGAAGCCTGATCCTGGGTGCTTGGTATCCGGGTGGGCTGATATTGCAAGCGGACGCGCGACGTCGGTCGGGACGTCCTTGGGGCCGAGATTGCGCGCTCTCCAAGAACCATTAAACATGCATGGGCTCGAGGCAGAGCTGACGAAAGGAGAAGTAACAGCGACCCTCGGCAGGCACCTGGACCTATCATTTGGCAGCGCGGCATTAAAAGGATTGAGATGTGATTCTGTCTTTCTCAATTGCCAGATAATGATTTGTACCATAAGAGTCAAGTTAAGCCAAGTGTAATATCAAATGCGTCTGGCTTGT
Organism: Periglandula ipomoeae IasaF13; assembly: GCA_000222875.2. Taxonomy (NCBI): domain Eukaryota; kingdom Fungi; phylum Ascomycota; class Sordariomycetes; order Hypocreales; family Clavicipitaceae; genus Periglandula; species Periglandula ipomoeae. The sequence continues at coordinate 3,605 of AFRD01000042.1, forward strand.
AGACCCAATTTTGCCTGACAGTGACAGTGAATCCTGAATTCAGCAAGTCGCCACCTGCCCACACAGGAGTGCCAGTGACAGGAAGCAGCAGCCCCATAATATCCGAACCTCCGATACTGCCGCGCCGCGCCACCAAACGTTCTTCTGCTTGACATTGTCTTTGAGGTACCCGTCAAAGGCCAGCCCTTTCCTCTCCTTCCATTAGTCAATTATCTCTCTTCATCTTCGCTCCCTTATTCCTGCATTGCGATCTCTTCGACCAAGCTGCTTGACCGCCTATGCTTGCGACGTTTGCCGTGCGATCTCTATATTAGGGGCGTTCATCAATTGTACACCCCTTGCTGTGGCTCCCCACTCCTTTTGATTAACTTTTTTGATTAACTTTTTTGATTCCGAACCGCGTCAACCCTCATCAACTTCGACTTCCCATTTCAATCGTCGTCGATCTTCGAACTGCGACTAGAATCACGCGACTGGATGCGCCGTACGCATTCTCATAGTACAATAAAATCGCAGCGGAAACAGACAGCTCCACAAACATGGTGAACGCTACCGACGGTGCCAAACCACTGTTCGCCATGGCAAACAGCACTCTTTGCGACTCGGCTTTGCCGCCCTTGCCCTCATATACTCTTGAACCCCGAGGCGATTTCTTTCCCTGGATATCCGATTTTTGGCTATCTCTCGTCTTACCAGTCGTAGTGTACTGGGTCATGTCGCTCTTCTTCCACGTCATCGACACGCTCGATATTTTCCCGCAATATCGCCTTCACACACCCGAGGAAATCTTACGACGGAACCACGCATCTCGTTTCCAGGTGGCCCGCGACGTTGTCATTCAACAAGTCATTCAAGTCGTCACTGGTGCTTTCTTGGCCATGTCCGAGCCTCCCGAGGTAATTGGGAAGTCTGATTATGATGTTGCCGTTTGGGCCACGAGGCTTCGACTTGCGCAACGCGCTCTCCCTGGCTTGCTCAATCTCCTCGGTCTCAACGCCACAGCTATTTCTAAGAACATGTCCGCAACTCACCCACTGCTGGCCGGTGCACTGGCAGGAGGCTACTATCCTTTCCTATCCACCTCAGAGTCCGCCGGACCATCCTTTGCTCCATGGGAGTTGACCGTGGCAAAGGCCATCTACCATGTGCTGATTCCCGGCCTTCAATTCTTCGTGGCTGTCTTTTTCCTCGATTCATGGCAGTACTTCCTACATCGATTGATGCACATGAACCGTTGGATGTATAGTAAGTTGCTCAACGTTTACTCCATCGCCTGAATCCCCCCAAAGCTAACGTTCGGAACCACTTAGCAACTTTCCACTCCCGACACCACCGACTCTACGTCCCTTATGCATATGGTGCTCTGTACAACCACCCACTCGAGGGTTTCTTACTGGACACGCTCGGTGCCGGAATCGCCTTTAAACTGACCGAAATGACTGTTCGGCAAGGCACCTGTTTCTTCGCATTTTCCACCATAAAGACCGTTGATGACCACTGCGGCTACGCTTTCCCTTGGGACCCTCTGCAACTCATCACCTCGAACAATGCCGCATACCACGACATTCACCACCAAACGTGGGGTATAAAGACCAATTTTTCACAGCCATTTTTCACTTTCTGGGATTCCATCCTGGGCACCAAATACAAAGGCCCTCGCACGGATGGACTTGCGGATAAGAAGCGAACGACATAACGCCGCTGGGTTAATTCGGAGTAGAAGGGACTGCCACTCGCCAAGGCCTGTTTCATCAATAATTCGCTCTGGGAGCATGCTACACCTACGTGTACCTCTTTTTCAAGTTTCTTGAAGCTGACTCTTTCTCTAAACAACCCATACCCACCAGGAATGGAACTGCGCAGTGAGCTTACTATGGACGATGACGCAAATACACCACCCACATAATATCTTAATAATTTCTCCGATCTTCATTCATTGTCGTTCTCTTCTCTCGGACGATGTCTCTGCATAGGCTGGCCTTTGCTTTCTGTCCATGAGTGGTGGTCAACGCGAAATAGCATGAGCATAAAGGTCGATAAGCGGCAACACATGTACCAACCTTTAAGCTCTTCTTTATGTCAAACAAATCACTACCAGCAACAAAGAATAGACACGCAAGACGCGCTGTCTGATGTATTGCGTCAAGTAACGAGCTGTTGATCATAACTGGAGTGGATTGAACGGCTTGCATCTTTGTAATTCGGTCCCTGAGTGGATATGACAAGACGGTTGTCTGCGATAGGGCTAATATGGCGTTTTCTTTTCTTTTTATTTCTCTTCCTGTAATATATAGCTACTGTACTCAGTCGATAGGGCATGAAAGAAAATTTGTAATTATGACAGCAAGAGTAACATAGGGCATCATTGTGATTTGTGATATTATGTCCTCGTCGTATTGAATTATCACATCGCTAAAGACAAGCAAATTGCGCGTCAACTTTGTCTCGGAAAAAACGGCCACGGTAGTGGCTTGTGAATTATTGGATCGCGACTGCTTGGTTTTCATGCATTTCGACTAGTTCATGGATGTCCGTTTGTGACGGTCATTTGATCTTTGCGCAGGCTATGCTGGGTTTTTCGAATTGGACCACTGTAAATTTGGGAAAAATGTTCAAGTACATACTCCAGAAAATGTGAAGTTGTTGCTGGCTCAGAGCAGATGCATCTCATGATGTGAGGATCCCCAAGGCTCTTTACCTAGAACTGAGTGATCGCCTCGATGGGTGTCTGTAGAGCTACATTCTGCCATAGGCAGGTGCACACAACGGAACAGTGCTCTGTTACTTTTTACGAGTGTTGAGAGGCCGAACAGTCGTGTTTGACTATATTAGACTCGGCTGGCTTAGTGCATCGACCCATACTGTTGCAATACTTGACAATACAGCTCTGGTCGTGTAGAAGTCAGCTTGTATACCGGAAGATGTTGACTTCTACCGATTTGCGTCCTTGGGAGTAGTCGTATCCAAATATGTGCTGGACGGTCACATCCTATTCACATTAAAAGTCATGCTCATCGACCTCGGGCTGTCTTCATGCAAAGATAACGTAAGTATTGGGTCGCTCCGATGTTGATGAGACCTATCAAGAGGAACGACATGGATGGAGATCGACTTCCGCCATAATTTCTACAACGGGCGAGCTGCGACAGCTCGAAGTAGCGTGCCGAGCCGTGTTGCCCTGTTTTGAGCAGAGTGCGAATACAATGGATGCATGTAAGCACTTCAGAGATATGAGTGCGTGAAACATGCATGGGGAATGCGGTGCTGCCTTGCCAACCGCCGTTGTATGGTCATGATCGGTACACAGATGCACGGCACAGCTCTGACAATGCAATGACGTGGACGAGTGACCGGGCAGCATCCCAGGTACCTAGGTATAAACCCAGTTTTTCGACAGTCTCATTAGGATGCACTGCATACGTATTGCATACACACACATCGGCTAGCAGGGAAACCTGGACGAGAGATGCTGTCCGCCATTCCTGTAGCACAACGCATGGCAACGGGTTGCTCGTTGCAGCGAGAATTGGGTCAAGTCGTGTCGCCAACATACTTGAATTGCCAAAACTCACAGCAAAAGTATATCCGATGCCGATGACTACCTAGGTAGGTAGCTTCATTCCTCTGCTGCTTCCATAAACAAGAAATTCTCGGACTAGAAGGTTTGGCGATTACGACGTTGTCAGTGGCTTGCATTGATGGCCCAAACCTTGAAGTTTTTAACTTTGAGAGGCAGTCCCATTTGTGGGGAGGAAACGAAGACGGTGTTGTTTTGAGACAATCTTGGCCGAAGACAATGGATGCGGCGCCACCGTACGCAGCCAAGTCCCAAATTATCGTCGAAATTCCGACAGCTTTTCAGCACTCCGTATGTGTCGTGGATATTGCACGCTTCTCCATCGACTGCTCGGCTTGCTTTGAGCTCGGTTTCGTTGGCAAGAACAACAGGTGCATCATCCTATGGTAACACCCGAACATCCTGGCCTACACGGAATATGTGGGCAAGCATTAAATTCGAAAAGCCCGTGAAACAAGACCATCCTGCTGAACCGGGGAAGGCTGCATGGAAGGGTCGCACGGTGGGAGGAGCTGCCGACATGAAGCGCATAATAGGATTTGTGATCCCACAGACCTATTGATTCACGTTTGATGTATGTATAATCGGGTTTGTGTAATTGTCTCAGCAAAAAGTAATGGACCAGGTAACTTCGCCCAGTAACAGCCCATGCGTTCTTGCCCAAAGATCGAGATGAGCTATTCGAAGCCGTAGCAAAAGGTAGCATTGGCGCGTCGAATCGATATTGACAACGGCTGTGTTTGCTTTTTCTCCCGACATCTTGCATCTTGCCGTCGACTGAGCTGAGAATCAGGCCCGGGAATTGACCCAAACAGTCTCAACTTTTGCGTTACCGCCGCCAACACAATGGCCAGGCGTTCCACCTGCTGCGAAACGTTATCCAATCAAGCGGTGCACCAAATGCCCGACTCGGATCGCCAGCCAGGGATGAGCGCGTGCTAGTGCTATTAGTGATGATGAAGAAGAGGTGGACGGGCGCCAGAGCGCTCCCCATTTCGGAGCCATGAAGAGAATTGGGATGTCCGTGGAAGTCGTCAAGAGCCACGCGCGACAAGGATCATGGCCGCCGCGGGCTGTGACTGGCTGAAGCAGCTGGAGATTGTAATTACTTCAGTTCTGGCCAGCTGGAACAGCTGCACCAGGTGGCCCCTGGACCCTCTTTCCTGCGTTACGGCTGCCCTTTCCTTCTAGATCCTGCTCCATCCCGTCTCACCTCGAGAGCCCACCAGCCAGCCAGCAGTGCCAGCGGTGCCAGTTTGCTGCTTCTGCTTGACTAGCCAAACCTCCATTCCCACTTATCGTCATGTCTCTTCTTCATCTCTCCCAGGCGTTCGTTTAGTCTTTGTGCCGTGCCGAGCTGGGGGCGTTCATCCTTCGTCTTCCGTCTGTGTCTGGCTGGGCCTCAACAGCCATTATCCCAGCCAGGTGCTGAGGAGGACTCGCTCCCTCGCGGTTTCCTTCCACTGGTCCCTCCCTCGGCGCTCCCGTATCTGCCATCATAGTTCTTAGAAAAAGACAATCATGAAGATACATGTAATACTCGGTCGACAGAACACCATAGGAGCTGAATTTCTACTATTGAATCATCTAGCATCAGCTGGACCTCGCAAGCCCCGGCCATCCATAAATTACTCTCACATTTGCGGCGCCCTGCCAGCCCTAGCCAAATATCCGAGTAGCATCAACCCAGCTCATGGCTTCTTCCCCCAGAATTCAACCAATCCGAAGCTGCTGGGGGAGGACGCATCTAGCAGCTCGAACATCGTTGGTCGCCAGCTTGGTGTGGTCCAGCCGCACAGGCACTGGCGCAATTACATCAAAGGTGCTAGCAAGGCCCTCGTCTCATCACCTCAACCATCAAATTGCCCACCGCTGCATGGTATTTGACGGCCATTCTATCTTTTAATTCACTTGTTATCCTGTAATACCCGTTCACTCCCCCAAGAAAACCTTATTTCCTCCTTTCGCCTCCATCCTTCGTCACCAACATCCGCTTTCATTCTGCCGCCAACTGATATCAGCCGGATTGCACCACTCCATATGGGCGAGGATCTTCGCCTCATTCCTCAAGGAACCCCCGGGATGCTGTGACAGCCCGGGCATTTCATGACTCCTTCAAATGCCGGTTTTAACACATGGTAAAAGCCGCCTTCACCATTTTGTGAACATCAGTCTCGCATCTGGGAACACTGCTAGCAATATTCCCCTTCCGGCAACAACGGCTTAGGCACAACAGAGCGCCCCAATCTCGCCGCATCCGGTCTTGTTTTCAATTTCGATATAATTGTCAAGTCTCAACTATTACTTCGACTGTCCAGCGAGAGACACAAACGAACTACGCCTGGTTATTGCGGGCATTACCTGTTGTCTCTTGTCGCGTCAGCTCAGCCTCAAAAAGCCTGGGCTTGTCAGCTTCTCGGTCCTGGGGCGAGACCCCTTAACATCTCAAACGCATAAGCCATAGCATCTCCAGAGACATCCTTGCGTAGCAAATAGCTAATTCAATATTCACGGCTATTAAGCGCCCGGCGCCCTCGACATTTTATTGCGCGTCTTCCACGGTTCGTCAGTCGCAAGGCCCATCTCGGCGCTTCCGTCAGGGCTTTCATCTTGCAATTGGCCAACCACAGCCTTGGTGATCTCCGGTTCCTGCGTCCACTCGAACATGCAACGGTCGCCCCGTGTTTCAGCATCGCCATTCACCCCATCATCAAACTCGGCAGAAGGACGAGCCAAGGGACAATACAGAGACACCAACACGGACCAGCTATTTCGGCTGCAATAAGCGCCTGTTCTTGCAGTTGCCTGCAGCGACACGAGGTTTAATACCACTATCGAACCTCAGGCTTACATATTTATCTTTTTCTCACAATGGATCCTTCAACGACTTTAATAACATTTCTACTGTGAGTATCATCAATCCCTTTATTCTGCCGCTCCCTTATTACACCTTTGCGTAAAGCTGCCTGCAAAACCTTCTGCGACCCTCTGTTCGATTCTGCACTTTTGTCTTGCTTGATTTCGGGACTCCGAAAAATAAAGTCGAGGAGATCATTCTGTGTATGAGTTTAGCAATTTTCTCGTTCTGAGCTCTGGTGTACGCTTGAACTAGTGTCTCTTTGCACCATTCCCGAGCTGCTTCACCCTTCCTGCTACTGCCGACTCAGCGTTTCCGTGTCAAATTGTTACACAACCTGCACTATCTCCACAAAGCTTTCCATCTCGTGAGATATTTGGTCTGAGTCAATCCGCTTCGCACCATTCCTAAGGCACTCTGCTGATTACGAGCCCTTTCTTTGTATTGCTGTTCTCTGTTGCTTTGGTATGTGGGTCGCGTGCTAGAGCACATTAGGGATTTTCAATTGAGACATGGCTACCTCAAATTGTTGACTTACACGCCATGGCATTGATTCGTCGCTCTAACACAAGTCCATTGCGCTTTTTATTCTCTCCATCGTCTCGTTAGCTCGACAAGGGAACATCGCTGACACATAGTCTCAAGTGAAACGGATCCGTCTGTCAAGTCGGTTCAACTCATTGGTTCATGGGACAATTTTTCCACGTGGTACACAATGAAGCACGATACACGACGCGGGCGCGGCCAATGGAGGGGCTGCCATGCATTTCGAAGCATCTCTTCCGGAAATGAATGTCAGACTCTCAAATCAACGAGGAATGCAGGCTTGAAGATGGGCAACACCTATTACTACTATGTAAGTCCAGGATTGAACAATATGCCACACCGGCCACAATACTTCATTTACTCATTCACTGCTTACAGTACGAGGTCGATGGCTCAACGGAAACTCATGACCCTGCAAAACCCTCCACGACGGCTTGCCCTTATCTGCCTGGGCAGACCGTGAATACTCTATATTTGCCCGTAGAGCAAAGCTCAAGACTGCGCAGCGTCTCCGTCAACTCCCTTCGCCAGGAATCATACATGACGATGGATCCCGAGGCTCGATTTATCACTCCAGTTCCACAATCGTCAACCCTGGCCAACCCTGCGATCCGACGTTTAGGGTCAGCTTCGTCCCTACTCCATGGTCGCTCGACGAGCCGATCTGAATCTGTTGGGCCCTCTTGGAAGCGATTTTTCAGTCGAAAAGCGGCGTCTCAAGACTCAGAGAGACCGAGTACTGCCGGATACGACAGCGAAGACACTTCATCGCGAGCTGAGAACCGGACTACCGACAGTAGGCCGCCTTCCTCACTAGAAAGGCGACGAACGAGGGATATTTCTCCCGAGTCACTACGACGGTTTCTCGTGGATGATACTCCTCTACCAGCGGACCCAACTGTCAAGGATTCCCGATCTCTGCATATCCCAAGTACAGTCGACGACGCAGCCGACGATGACGACGATAACTTCGCTTCATCGGCCGTATCAGAAACCCAAATTTTTGGAACGAGGCTGTCACCCCCCCCCCCCCCCCCCCTTTCCCAGCGCCCGGCATGTACGAGCAGCGGTCCTCGACAAAATACTAATTCGAGTTCCCTAACGCTCACCATAAAGCGGAACGACACAGTCACAGCCTTTGAAGAGCAGCACCCTGATACCCTTGCAAGTACATGCCATTTGTCCAATTTTGAGTCAAGTGTTACTCAGTGCAACTGGTCTCCGACGATGTCGTCAAGCACCTATACGACCCCAATGTCACCACAATCTCTAGCAGATGAGCCAGCGTGCTTCTACGACTCCAATGAAGACGATGACCGATTGTCAAGCACCGATGGAGACTATTTGTCCTATCGCTCGCAACCAAACATGCTCAATCGTGAAGCCTTTAAGGGATACAGCCTACCCCGAGCTAGTGTGGATGGCAAATCCTTGGAATCGATGAACAACCAAATTCCGGGACTGAAAACAACATCCCTTTTGACAACTCGAGATTCCAATGTTCCAATCGCCGGGACGAACTTTCTTGGTGGGCCGATTGACACAGGTCTCGATGACTTTGTCAGCGAACTTGGTCTCATGGTCGAGGTTATTAGCAACAAGCGGGACTGAAGCTGTCTACCGTATTATGCGCTGCGTTTCTTGGCAAGGTTGGCCATCCCCCATTTTGTCTCTACTCTTATGCGGTAATTTGAGACGGCTTCAGTTTTTCAACACAAGCACTGTCACGTTAGTGTCGCTTGAAAACACCTCATGTCGCGAAGCATAAGCCAGCGTGACTAATTTATGCTGTTATGCTGTTATGATGCTTGTTGCTGATTCATTTTCTGCTTCTATTTTCCCACTCATCTTTTGGCGTTAATTAGGATTAGAGTTTTGCAAGCAGGCTCAAAGGAGCTTCTGATACCCCCCATATATTTTCTGGCAACTGGTTTTGATAGAATGCGCAAGGATTACAAGGAATGATGTAATATAGATTTATGCCACAAGATTCTCCAGGAGAGACTTAAGACAGCAGGGGGATGTATGATGAAGGTTTGTATTGGGGGCAGTATTCTCGACGTAACTTACAACAAACATGACAAAGGACATAGATAGGCGTGAGGGGCCAGAGTGGCCAGAAACCAAATATGAAGGTACACTTTGTGGCTGTAAGGCAATAAAGTATCTGCATAGGACCATTTAATTGAAGTAAACAAATGCTACTGGAATGTCTGATATTATACCGAGGCTCGTATCCTGTCGACTTGTCGGCACTGTGGTGGCATGAACAACGAAGACCGTGGATTGCATCAGCTACGGTTCCTCAACGATCACTCATTTTCATAGAGTTCAGTCCTGGGGTAATGAATGAAGCATGGTAACTCTCCTTGGGTACTTTCTCTTAAAGAAATGGGTATATTTCATTATCCAGCTACACCTTTCTCGGGCTGGTCATACAAGTCTACTGTACAGATCCACCTGCTGCTATTTACATTTCTAGCATCCTCAACACGAGACTCGTACTCGTGCAACAGCATCTCCTTAAGCTGCCTTTTGTGACACAGGCTGTGCAGGTGGCGCATTCTGTTGCACAAGTTTGGCATCGTGTGCGTTTGATGAAGCATTCGCTTCTGGGACAGCAGAAACGCCAGGTTGCCCTGAGCCACCCTCCTTTTTCGTCTGTAATCCTTCCTCAGCAGATTTACCATCAGTGGTGGCGGGCGTCCTTGGTTTCTCACTGCCGGGGTTGGTGAATCGTTCCGGAACGCCCTTGGCCGCTTGTTTCCCGCTGCCAACCCATGCGCCGATGAGACGACTCCAGTTGTAGTCGCCGTGGTAGAGACGCTGTAGCTCCTTATAAGCGAACGCGTTGTAGAATGGGAGTCCAGTTTTGGGGTCACGGTAGCGTGCTGGGTTGTTGGTGATGACGCAGATTGGCGCAGCGGTTGGCTCTGAAGTCGAGAGAATGTTAGCAATTGCTCTCCTCCTAAAAGGGTAGCCTAGAACGGAAGCTGCGTGGCATCGATCGAACCCATCGACCTCAGGGAGAGAGGAGCGCCTCCGGCGATGAGAGCGACGATTGGGTGAAGGTCGCACTTACTTGCTAGCTTTGTCATTTTGCGACCAAAGAGGATCTGAGTCTGGATGGTCTTATCGCGCAAAGCAATCTCATTGAAGTTCTGGAAAATGATACCATTGCGAGTCGCATTCACATCATGAGGTGGCTCGGATGGCGCTCCTGGTGCTTCGGAGTCTCTAGGAGTTACATCCTTGCTCGTTCGGGTTGTTTCCTTCACGTCAAGCTGAGCGGTGACGTCCACAGCTTCCGGTTTGGGATCAATATCCATGGACTCTGTCACCTCCGATGTAACAACTAGCTCCGCTGGTTGTGCTTGACTAGGTTCTGACAGGCTGATGCTTGGTGGTGCTAATATATTCGATTTGGGAGCGTCTGAAGCAGATCCGCCCAAGTTCATCCCAGCCGGAGGAGCGAGTACAGGTGCTGCTAATACACTTGATGGTCTGGATTCCTGGGAATTCGATGAGTTGGATGGCGCAGGTAGAGGGCTGGGAGTTTGAGTTGATGGTGGTGGAGCTTGTGGCGCTGCCAAACCAGTGGATGGAATAGGTTGTACGGCTGCATTAGAAGCAGGCGAAGTCGTGGAGTTTAACACTTTGCTCGGGGAGCTCGAAACAACATCAGTTGCCGCGACGGGCGACACTATCTGTGGAAGACGCTCTTCGACAGCCGGCTCCGTTCCTGGGGGGTTCTCCTGTGTTTCCTCCTGTTTACCAGATTCACAAGATGTCTCGTCTACTGGAGGATTTGACTCTGCAGCGTTCGACTCCGCAACTGGTGCTGCTTCGCCGGAAGTCGGTGCCGTTGCTGGTCCCGTTGACTCTGAACTTTCCTTCGCCTCTGCAGATGTCGCACCAGCTGCTGGACCACTTGCCGTCGCTTTGTCCTCGGGATTGGCCATAAACGATGGCTTGACTTGCGCAATCGGCTGACTTGCATCCACAACCTCGGATTTCACAGTTGCGGAATTAGTGCTGTTGGCGGCTTCGGTTTGAAGTGGCTCTGCCGGTGCAGGAGCCTTCTCCTCGGGGGCCTTTGCTTTCTCGGTGTCCATGTTTTTGCCCTTCGCCTTGCCCGCCCCCTTATCAGCCTTTTCTCGCTTCTTGGGCTTTTCCTCCACCTCTGTCACGTAAGGACGTAATGATCTCAGCTCCAAATCGTCCCATTGGCCCTTGCCGCTCCAGAAGGTAATGACCGGCCCTTTTAGTGTCCGTTGGTTCAGCGCAGCGAGCTTTGTCTTGCGTTCTTCCTCGCGCTGTTTTTCAGCTTCCTCCCATCTGTTCAAACTCTTGCTATTGCGTCTCTCCACGATCGCGGCTTCGGCCAATCTTTCTTCTTGGGTCATGGGTGGTTTCTTCATTGCCTCTAGTCGAGCCGCCTTCTTCTCCATCTGTGCCAGTTGCTTGAGTCTCCTAGCCTCGCGCTCAGCCATCTGCAGATGTAATTGTTCTTTGGATATTCGGGTCGTCTTTCGTGATGAAGCACGAGTCGGTAGATCTGCAGCAGATAGCAGCCATGATGTTCGTTCCGACTTCTTCTTGGGCCGCGGTGCTGGCGCTGGAGATGTGGTCGTCGTGGGGTCGATTCTGACCTTCCTAAATTTCGCGGGTATAGCTTCTTGCGCTTTTCGTTTCCGCTGCGCGGCACGCTTTGCTTTGGCCTGGCGCTCCAGCTCCTTCTCGCCTTCCAGATCATCGGCATTTGCATTGTTGTCGTCCTCATCGTCGGATGATGAGTCCATCTGCACGTCGGAGCCATCCTCGCCTACGTCGGAGAAGCCTTGGTCATTCTCGTCCTCGGCAAAAAGAAGTTCCAGATCAGAGTCGGGTTCTTCATTCGCGAGCATAGACTTCATCCGATTGCCAGCGGTCGACCGGCGCTTCCGCGTGGTGGCAAGCCATTCTGTCTGCTGGACGGGCTGATCGCTGTCGGAGAGACTGTCGAGATCGCTCAGGGGATCGGATAACTGCGACGTGTCTCGATCCGACATTTTGGAGCCGGTATCTATCGTGCTATGGTTCTAAGAATGACTCGACCATCGGACGTTGCTAACGAGGCGGGTTGTGGTGGTTGAGCCACCATGCATTTTTGTCAGTTGCAAGGCTTGAGTTTGGCGGCCTCAACTCGGGAGAGCTCCAGCGACGCGTTCGACGAGGGGCGCCACTAAAAACCTCGACCCCGGTCTAACACTGACATCACCCCTTCAAATGGCCACTTCTTCTTCCTGCAACATATCGTGCCAATGTATCGTGTATACAGTAATTGGCCTTATTACCATTGGTCACTGACAACGGCATCGTATCAAAATTGCACCAGTCGTCGAAAGTCTAACTATGCAAAGTGGAAAATGGTGTTGCTTGTCTCACATGTGAACTTGACGTTCGGTGTTTCTATCAATGCTATATATCTCTTGTGCATGCCGAAGTTTCCAACACCTTCCGCTAACCCAAAAAAGAAAAAAAAAACGAGACAAAAAAAAGCAAGAAAGAAAAACGCCATAACGTGCAGCGCCAGGATTATCTTGCAAAGGACATGACAACCATATAAGGAAGAAAAAAGGAGACGTCAAACGAAGAACTCCGAGCACGTGGAGGGCAGCAATGAGGCACGAATCCCACCCCGAAAAAAGCCCGCAACGATGAATGCATAATTGTGGTAAAGAAGACTGATGGGCGCTCAGCGTATCACATCTCGTCTGAGATAAACTCGCCATCTTCAACGTCACTTTCTCTCTCCTTGCAAAGCCCTACCCAATTACGGCGTAGACATCTTCCTTTTGAAGGAGCAGTGCTTGTAGGTGTGACTGCAGATTGCGTTGATGTCGGGGCACGTGTGATGGGCGGCCGTGTTATCGTACTTGGTAACGGGCTTGATGTTGTGCTTGTTTCATCTTTGTCCCAGCAACCCCAGAACTTGCCTGGCGTCTCGCAGGTCGTTGTCGGTGAGGGACTAGTTGTGGGCAAATCTGATGTTGTGGTGGCTTCCACAGTAGTCGTTGTCTTATCTTTGCAACCAAACCAGCCTGTAGTTTTGCAGGTGGAGGTCGAGTGAGATGAAGTCGTAGTCGTCGTTGTAGCTGTAGCAGTGGTAGAAGCAATGGTCGTTGTCTTGTCAAGACAGCCCCACCATCCTGGTGTCTGGCAGGTCGTAGTGCGTGTTCGTGTACGAGTTGTTGTGGAAGATGCTATCGTTGTTGTGGTCTCCGTTCTGTTGCTCTCGTACATCTTCCACAACGCACAGTCGCGGCATTCAGGAGTCAAATTGCACTCCGGAACATCATCATATTTGAGGATTACGTCAGATATGACTGCCCGAATTTTATGAGTGCCGATTCCCACACGCCAGCCTTTGTCTGCAACAACATCATACACACACTCGCTACCCGTGTGACAAGTTGTCTCCAAAGCGTAGCCGGCAAAGGAGCAAGATGCGGTGGCGCCGTTGCAGGTACCGATGTAAATGGGGTCAGCCGTATGACCGAAGTGATATGCGCCGGTGTTATGTCTGGTTTGCGGCGCATTGGGGTCAGAGCCTGGTGGAATCGGTAGGCCAAGTCTCGTGGCAGCCAAGGCCTCGGGAACAGCTTCGAAGGTGACGACAGGTAGACCGTATGTAAGACCCAGTAACGAACTGACGGCTCCGCCTAGGGAATGCCCGACCACCCAAATGTTGGAATTGGGGTATCGCTCAGTCACATTGGAGTAGAGCTCGCGAGCAGCCCCGTAATAGCGACTCTCTTCCTTCAACGCCTTGTTGACACATGTGTTGTTGCAAGCGTAAGTTCCGGTCGCACAGTCGCAGACTTGATGCCAGGTCCACTGCCCCTGTTGTGCACAACAGCAGCTGAAGAACAAGTTATCGTTAATTTTGTCATTCGTGGTCGTGCCATCGCCGTCGAAGACAGCTGGAGAAGTGCCTTTCAACCCAATGACGACCGTGGAATTGTCGTCGTCAGCCCATATATGCCCGCGCAATCCATCGCTTTGCCATCCAAAATCGGCACTGCGGTTGAAAGGCTCGCCAACTTCCTCCCAGTCGGGTCGAGAATCCGACTCTACGTAAGCGTCGGCAGCCATGTATGCCATACTCAAAACCGTTCCTTTATCAGTGATATCTGGAGATGGCACTTCGTCCAGTATCCATGCCGAGGCATCCAGTGCGGCCACGTATCCTTCTTGTCGAGCACGGGCGACCATGGGGTCTACGATGGAGGGACGGCGATCAACCAGGCGCTCGATGGATCTACTCCGGCTCCTGGCCTTGAGATGCGGCAAATCATGTTCAGCATGGCCGTCCTCGGCAGCAAGATAAACGCGAGGTGTTTCGTGCGTAACATCGAGACGGCGATGTAGTCGAGGATGACGATCGGTGCCATGGTGGTAGATGTGGCGGAGGGTAAACGAGTGTTCGGCTGGTTGTGGTGATTCCGGCCTCGGAGAGCCGACTATGCCGGGAGGCAGTAGGATCTCTTGTCCTACGGGACCATCTTGCTTGTTATGCAATAATCTCGAAGCGGAGGCGGGCGAGGTAACTGTTAACAGAAGTAACAGGAATGCAGTCGTGAATTTGCTGGTGCAAGAGGTGCGTATTGTGCCAAGTGAGGAGTGTGGGAAAGTCATGATGAGGTGTGGCTAGATACAGCCCCAAGGGCAGTGAGCACCATGTGCTTGAAGTCACCGTTTTGAGGCCTTATTTGGGGTGAAGCGCGTTCAATCTGGGACGAGAATGATTGTGTCCCTGAGAACAATAGGCTCTGAAAAGTGCAGCGGAAGGAGCTGAGCAGATCCGGAGCGGGGAAGTTGAAGGGATCAAAAGAGCATGAGAGGATGGCGGCGGCAACGGAGGGTCGATGTTGTCATGGCTTGGGGAAGCATGCGCACGCGGCAGCCTATCGTCAGCGGAGATGGTGTTATCGTTGGGGGTGGGTCGAGGCCACCTGGACAGCGAAGGGTGCCCGCTATCTTAACTCACGGATCTGCTACTACTACTGTTAGTAGTGGTGTGTTTCGTCACGAGATGCACTAACGCATCTGTTAATAGGAGTAACTCCAAGGCAGTGAAAGTGCACCGCCCAAACAGGAGCATTCCGTGGGCGCAAGTTGCCCCAACACCCGGGCTCCATTCAGCATGTGACCCGCTGAAGGGTTACTTTGGCCTCGCAGTCCCTGTCGTGACGATGCGAGTGACTCTGCTGCTGTGTGCAGCTGCCGGGGTCTCTCTTTCCCTGCCTGGCACTGCATATTCTGACTAAGCAGATCAATTTAGCTCGGGAGCTGCCACAAACACGGTCTGCACCAACGAGGCGCGTCCAGTTCTCCGTTCCAAGTACCTGCGCGTCTCCAGACTGCTGCTCGTCAGCCAATCCCATCCAACCAAGGCCAATCCATCTGGTAAGCCATCTGGAGCTTCGCAAAATCATCTCTCTCGTGTGCAGGCGCAAGCGCAACCTCCACGGCTGTGTCTCCTCTCCTCTATCTACATTATACCCGGTCGCTTGCGCTCATTGCCCAAGATGACTGCAATGTAAGTGAACCGATCGTTCCCCCCTTTGCCTTCCTCTGGCAGTGCTTGGCGCATTTTGATCGCACACAACCTGCTTCTGCCTTGAGCGTCTGAGCTCCGGACATCCTCACGCAATATGGAAAACATGAACAAGCATCGACACATGCGCAACGCAGTCTGACTTTTTCTCAACAGTGAGAGCTTCGACAGCATCTATCTCGACCTGTCCAAGGAGAGCGGCAAGTGCAGATTTGCCGAAACTGGATTCGGCTGGAAACCGTCAAATGGTGGCGATACCTTCACCCTCGATCAGAGCAATATTGGCGGTGCACAGTGGAGTCGAGCAGCCAAGGGGTACGAGATTCGGATCTTGCAGCGCAATTCAGGCATCATTCAGCTCGATGGCTTCCAACAAGAAGACTACGAACGCTTAAGCAAGGTGTTCAAAAATTGGTACAGCACCGTGCTCGAGAATAAGGAACATGCCCTCCGTGGCTGGAATTGGGGCAAGGCCGAGTTCTCGAAAGCCGAAATCACATTCAGCGTGCAGAACAAACCTGCATTCGAGCTCCCCTATTCGGAGATTGGAAACACAAACCTTGCAGGTCGCAATGAAGTCGCCGTCGAGATGTCATTACCCCAGGACACGAACGACACAGGCACCGACGGCCAGCTTGGAGGTGCTCGCGGAAGGGGAAAGAAGGCAGGTGCCGGCAGGGATCAGCTCGTCGAGATGCGTTTCTATGTCCCCGGTACCACGACCATGAAGAAGGAGGGCGAGGGCGAGGACGGCGATGAGGAAGAAGCCGAGGAGAAGAATGCTGCCACTTTGTTCTACGAGACTCTGATTGAGAAGGCTGAAATCGGAGAAACTGCGGGTGATACTATCGCCACTTTCCTCGACGTGCTTCATCTCACTCCAAGGTATGACGAAATGAGAATTATTCCTTCCCATACAACGAGCGCACATGCTGAACATATTCTTTCTTTAACAGAGGACGTTTCGATATCGACATATACGAAGCGTCGTTCCGTCTCCGTGGAAAAACTTATGACTACAAGATTCAGTATGATGCTATCAAGAAGTTCATGGTTCTGCCTAAGCCAGACGAAATGCACTGTATGTTGTGTATCGGTTTGGACCCTCCTCTGCGCCAAGGTCAGACGCGATATCCATTCGTCGTCATGCAGTTCAAGAAGGACGAAGAGGTCACCATTGACCTGAACCTCGAAGAGTCAGAACTGCAGACAAAGTACAAAGACAAGCTGGAACCTCATTACGAAGAGCCGCTCCATCACGTGGTTGCCAAGATCTTCCGCGGATTGGCAAACAAGAAAATCTCTTCGCCTGCGAAGGATTTCATCACGTACGTACACACGCATTACCCAATACTGGTTCTCGTGCCCCAGAGGTGGAGACAATGACCCTATAAATGGACACTAATCGGATTATATACGCAGACACCGAAGCCAATACGGCATCAAATGCTCAATCAAAGCTAGCGAAGGTTTCCTGTACTGCTTAGAAAAGGCCTTCATGTTTGTGCCCAAGCCGGCTACGTACATAGCGTACGAGCAGACACAATCAGTCACCTTTTCCCGTGTGGGCGGTGCCGTCTCTACCCTGTCAACATTTGACATCACAGTCGTCATGAAGAATGGCGCCGGTTCATCTCAATTCAGCAATATCAACCGCGAGGACCTCAAGGCGCTCGAGGCTTTCTTCAAACTCAAGGGTCTGCGTGTTAAGAACGAGATCGACGAGGACGCCAACATGCTTGCCGCAGCTTTGCGTGAGCAGGATATGGACGACTCAGATGACGAAGTCGTTGCCAACAAAGCCGACCGCGGCTCGGCTGACGAAGATGAGGAGAGCGTGGACGAAGATTTCCAGGCCGACAGCGATAGCGACGTGGCCGAGGAGTACGACAGTACTCACGATAGTTCAGGCTCAGGTAGTGGCAGCGATGGAGAGAGCGGAGTGGACGACGATGACATGGATGAGGATGACGAGGACGAGAGGCCGAAAAAGAAGAAGAAGACTGGTTGAAGGTGAAATGGGACGACAAAAGCAGCTAATGAATGGGAAAATTAGATTCAATCTCATGCGAGAAAAGTAAGCCTTGGGGTGGGAGTTAAGCAATGACTGGTTAGTCCTGTATACCTAGATAGCAAGACACATATTTGAAACAATAAAATGTCGCATATCTTCTACATATTAGTGCTCTTTGGGTGAAAATATGTAGCTTTCAGATCGGTTACGTCAGGATAGCTTGCGCAAATTGTAATTTTGTAACATGATTGCCACTTGTTGGATAAAACTATCACCTCACATATATCACTACGGCTCCAATTTGTATCATAGGCCATTCGTTTCGAGGCTTAACTTTCTGCCCCGAGGAGCGTTGATGGTGTCGAAGACATTTCGATCGGTCGAACTGGGCACGTGTATTATACTGCGGCCTGAGCCAATTTTGGGTGACCTGTTAACATGATTATACGACCTGATGGGGTACGTTTTGAAATGCACTACTGTGGCCGGACGAAGTATAATGAGATATATATATACTGTATTCGTCTCACAGTCTTGCTCACCACCATCTTACCGTCCATCCCAGGCCGCCCATTGCGCCTTTCCTTTCCCTCTCCAATATCCTCAACAACAAGATAAGTATGAAAAAAGAAAAATTGGTTATATACAACACCTAAAGCGAACGATCCTGTCCGGACTTTTATACTCTTCCAAATTTATAATGCCATATCCGATGACGGACGAGAAGCAAAATTTTTTCTAAACAAGCCCACGTAGTTGAAGCCTCGCACGCTTGGCAAAGGAAACGAGAGATGAAAAACACTCAAAATTGAAATACCCGAGTACTTGTTGAATCAGCAGAATATAATGTAGTGCCATACGCCTCTAGTTCCTTTTCTTTTCCCCATGTGAAACCGAAACGAAAGCGAAAGAAGTTGTAAAATGACGCAACGCTAACGAGAGGCAAGAAATACACAAAGAGAAACACAATAAATTTGAAGAATCACTCCGCCTGACAAGCAATGGGACCGTGTAGTACTTGTCCCTGACGCTGATCGTTGCACGTTAGATATGATCGCCAGTGGTCTTGACTTGTGTTCGTGGGAACAGTGCGTACTGTCCAACTGGTGGTGATTGGGCGCTGAGACTAGTTGTTCGGGCTCTTGGTCGCCGTGGCCGAGTGCTTTCCACGGGAGAAGCCGGCGCAGAATCCTCACGAACCTGGGATTCGCTCGCGTGGCTCTTGTGATAGTACCGCTTCAGTCCAGTCGCGGGCTGGAATGACTTCATGTCCGGCACATGATCTTGTGCGGCAAGACTTGCTTCTGCCGGTTCAGAGTCTTCTTGCGCGACTTCCGTGAGTTGTGCTGTAGGTAAAGGTTCGGAATCATCTGTAAAGGCCCCGGCCATCTTATTGAGAGATGTGCTGCTGGCTGTGCGCCGAGTCAACGTAGTCCATGAGGAGTTGGTCGAGCGGTACTGCCTTCCAGTAGAGTTGGATCGGGATGTTGAATTAGTTGCCGTGGTGGACGTACTGATTCGCTGACCAGTCAGTGGAGATGATTTACTGCTTCTTGATGCCAACGCCGCATCGTCATGAAATGCGGATTGGTGGCAGTTCCCAACCAAAAATTCGTAATCAGCAAAATCGTGCTTCTCCGCCTGGTGCTGAAGCATCTGTTCCTGGTAGTCGCCAGGAATAAGCAACGAAGGTGACAGTGTGAACGCCTGCGACTCTCGGAATGTTGACATACCCGATGTCCGCTTCGACTCTTTCAAGTTTATCGGATGCAGACTCTTTCTCTCGCTGCGTGGTAGAGAGAAGTTGTTAGGGCTGAGAGAGCTGAAGGTACTGGACTCAAGGCCGATTTGATTTGATTGGTAGTTGCCCTCCGGACTTGGGGGAGCATCGTGTGTATCGAGAGGGGCAGATACTTGACCGCTGGCTGAGTTTGCGTTCGGCTGCGTTTCTCGTTCGGCCTCGGATGGCACGGGCACAGTACCAGGAGGAGTGATGCTGTCCCTAGCTGTGTCCAACGACGGCCGATCCCATTGATAATCACAGTCGGCTTCTGCCTCATGCTCATAACAGTAGTCGATCAAGTCCTCCCAGCTCTCGCGTGTCGGAGTGCCGGCAAAGACTGGGCTTTGAGGATCAGTGTGAACAAGTCGGTTCATCCCCATGATACCCAAGGCGCCAAGAGTCTCGGACGCTCCGCTTGTCGGCCGCTGAGACTCAGCCAAAGACCGTAGCATGGGTACTGATTGACTGCCACGGAGCGACGAGTTGTTACTGGCCAGGCTTAGCCGAGAACGTCTAGAGTGGCCGTGGTGCTCTTCTTCTTCAGGAACGTCTGGTAGCGCCGAGTCATAGAGAAGAGGTGTGGACATAGTCAGTGGCCAGGTTGAGTCACGAGCCCCCGGCATGACGTGAGAAGCGCTTCTCGTCGGACGCAAACTGATGTTCACCCGGCACAGAGGTGTGGCTGGATTCACAAGAGTCGAGTCCTTCGGTTGAGTGCTCTGTCAAGTAGTTAGGACTGAGTGATGATGCTGGCAGTTGATCCTCGTTTGCCAAAAAGCTGAGCGGTGTACCAGAACTGACCGATTCGGATAGGTCTTGATAGCTCGATTGTCGACTGGATGTTCGAGGAGGAGGAATCGGACTGAAGGGGGAGAAGTCACTGGGCTGGGTTGGAGGGCGAGGAGGGCGAGGGGGGGCTTGCGACCGACTCTTGCGAAGTTGCTCCTGGGAACGGATATGTTTTAAGAGCCATCGAGGCCCCGATACAGGAGCCGTATGGCGTGGTAGTAAAGGTGGGCGACTATTTGGCTTGGAAGATTGTTCATCATGGAGTTCATCCATGGCCTCCGCGGATAAGCTGTGTGGTAAACCGCCCGCGATACCTGGATATTCCTAGGTCGATTCGTATTTCGAGGACCCTGGATTCGGCACAGGAGATGCCTCGTTGCTGGCATTTTCTTGTTGCGTGTGCGTTACATGCTGGAAGTTGAAGGGGCCAGATATGTGCGGTCGTTTTGGGGCGGCTTCATCACGAGATGGCTTCCTCCTGGAGAATATGGACGGTATAATGCCTTCTTTTCCTACAACAGGGCTATGCTCAGCGGTAGCATCTCCTGAATAGACCGAGCTGGCTGCTGAACTATGAGCACTGCTCTCGCGTTTTGACTTGCCGCGGCGATGGAAAAAGCCTCTTCCAAAGTTGTGTACACTCTCTGGTCGATCACGAGACGGAGTGCTGCTATCATTGGATCGAATGGAGGACTTCCGGACCAGAGATAGGTTGTCTAAGGCCAATTCCCATGGTAGACGGTCTGAAGTACCCAAGGAAGATATAGACGACGACTTGGACGAGGCAGCCTTATGACCGTGGTGCCTTTGTAAGTGGGATGCTCTCTTCATTTGCTTGGTGAGCTGCCTCAACTTCTGAGGAGAAGGAGGGCTGTCCACGGCAGGGCCAAGGAAATCTGCTATACTGGCACTCGAAAGCTGCTCCATGGATGGCGTATCTGATGGCGAGTGAAGTTGTGAGGAAGAAGTGGAGGGTCGTGCTGGCTTTGGGTCTTCTTTCGACACCTGTGTGGGGACAGCATCGTGGTACCCAGCGTACAGGCCAATTGCCCCAATACCGAACATCTTGACTTATTAGTGCCAGGGGGGCCAGAGGGCGACGATGCAGGTCGTGCCCTCCGAAGCTTGTTAGCGTCCCCAGTCCGCGATGGGAGACAGATTGATTGCTATGAGAGTAGAATTGGGAATTGATCGGCACCGCAGCGTGGCATGAGCGTGGAACCCAGGAAGTCCGTCTTCAGAGACTATCATTAACAGCGATTCAATGTGAGGCAAAACAGACCTGTGAAAACGTTGTGGGGTTCGAGTGACAAGCCAGAGCTAATATAAAAAGTCTGTCGGGGGCATGGGAGAGACTTTGGTACAATTCGGGCTGTGAATGCCACCGTAGCAGGGAATCTGAAGAAACCCCAGAACCACAAGCAGCAGTAGCGCCAAGGGTGGGACGGTAGGGGTGTCGAGACCAAAAGTCGGGTCTCGTAATGGGACCTCGGATCCGGGGGGGTGTATCGTTCTTGAATATCTTCAAAGCCTGTGACATCGTGTTAAGAAGGGGGTGGTACTTGAGCGGGATAACATGAGGCGTTAGGCCAACAGGCAGACTGAGGGCATCTTGTACAGCACATACCACGAGGTGATAAAATCAGATCAAGACCTCTGAGTCCGTATGGGGTGGTTTTTTGCCGAAACTCTCGATGATTGTCCAAAGCCTCCCTAGGTAATAGCAGCTATACTTGGATTCGCTTTATCGACATCGGCCCGCAAAAAAAAAGGCAGCAATTGTCAAGGGCTCGTGTCGTTGCATTAAACAATGGCCAGCAGACCTAGACAGGTCAATTTTCCAAAACTCCAAGTAAGACCCCGGACATCCCCCAGAAACGGCTGCAGCAAGCTTGTAGAGGGGAGTGGCCAGCGCTCTGAGAGAAAGGAATGTCTTAGACGGGGACGTACGGCACCGGATGGTGAAATCAGGCGGGCTCTTATTTCGTCGTGTGGGCAAATGGTATTAGGTGGTCTCGCAGGTAGATCTTAGGTGGATGAAACCCACTTGTCAACCTTCAACTCGGTCAACGAAGAAAGGGGCGGGCGTGACGACTTAGAGCAGTGATGTGCAAACCTCGAATCTTGGAGAGTTGGTGAGGCCTCGTCCAAGATATATTAATGCTCTCGTGGGCGGCCAGTTATTCATCGCTCGCCCGCCTTTGCCATCATACAGTGCTCTCTATCTCTTGTAATTTATTGGACCAGCAACTGCTTCATTTTAGCGAGCTTCCTTTCGCAGAGCAGCTTGGTGTGCCACACGCGATGTTAGCTGGTGGCGGCACAGCCTTGAACACTCCAGACTCCCCGGGAAAGGAAGAGGGAACGTGAGGAAAAACAATGGCTAGGGTCTAGCACGTCTATCCATTCGTGCCATTCTCATTCTGCCTTTACCCTACCCGAAACGTCGGGTCCAGGCAAGGTACGTTGTATCCACTTGTAGCTCATGGTGGCTTGGCTCGAAGAGAGGCAGTTCCTTGTCTTGAGCTCCACGCTCCCATGCAGGTACGACATGGTCGCTTGAGTGGCCGCGGAACTGCATTGTGGGCTCTTGAAGCGTGCAAGTACTTAATCTACGTGTGTAAGTATGTACTAGGGACTAGGGGCCATATTCTGCGTGATACGCGGCCTTGAGAGATCGGCAGAATGAGGGTTTTTTTTCTTTCCCATTGCGTATCCGCGTATATCAACTGGAGCATCGAAATTGAAGTAGCAGTAGCATCAGCCAAGCAGGATAAAAAAGATAGGGACATAATACGGCAAATGGCCGCTGAAGCCATGGTCCTCCCATTTGGCAGGTAGAATCGAGTGGAAGCAAGCTCCAGAATCGGGACAGGGAAGGGGAATCCTGAACGACAAGGGCAGACAGTCAAGCATTGTACATACGCTAATGGAGAGAAAGCATGCTAGCAGAATTGGTGTCATTCAACCAACAGGGCCTTTGTTGGGTGCCCAGGGCGTCCAGGATGGCGCAGAGCATCAAGGTGGGAGTCGAAATGCGGCCTGGTGTGCGTGTGTGCCGACAGGGGCAGCACTCCGTGAGGTCCACGCTCATCTCCACTGCATTTTTTTTTTTCGCTCAAGGTTCGTCGACCCAGGCTCTCTTCCGTAGGTCGAGATGAGAGCAGAGACGCGTGAGAAACGCGTTGGTCGTGCGCTTCGTGTTATCGTGCTGTTTATGCTGCCTCGCAGGGGGGCCGCTCCATTACAGACCACGGAGCAGGGCGTTTGAGATAGTTGGTAGATATTGTTCAGGGAACCCGCTTTGCGAAACGGACGTTGAAGAATACGTCGCACGATGAATCGATGGGTCTGGTATCTTGTCAAGTCCAGCAGCTTGGGTTGGACTCTGTCATGTCGTACGGCGCACACTTCCTTAAAGGGCCGATGCAGAGACAGAGCCAAGTGTCTTCCGACTGTTGATCAGAGAAATCGGGGGCGCTGTAGGACTCGTGCGCCGTTTCTCCACGAGCACTCCTTAACAGAGTTATTGTGGTGCAAAGTCTGGATTGACGTTCATCATTCAGAAGGCGGCTTGCAGCTCAGCTTCATTCGCGTTCACGGCTCAATATGCAGTTGTTGCAGAATACGCCCGAGCCCCCGGCACATTCGTCGAAGACCAATTGAAAACTGCTTGAGGGCCGGTCTGTCGTGCGAGGCATTTGTCCAGCTTGGGAGAGCAAAGAACCATCCGGGGGCTCTACACTACATGTACATGCATGCATGAATGGACCGTTCGGGAGAGGACATTGAACGCATGCATTCTCGGGGCGGCTGGATAAGATGTAAGGAACCACAAAAACTAACTCCCAAGGACCTGTGATGGACACGGTAGTACCTATACTTTATCACTGAGGCGACTCATTAGGGCTTAAGCATTCAACATTGATGTGGCAGGTGTGATGGCAGCATAAATGAGATGATACTAGCTTTGGAGCCAGGGCGGAAGGATGATTGTTGAGGCAAATTAATATCGGAAGCATTGATTGACATGGATCGGCTATCTTCACTTGTGCCTGTCTCGCCGACTCGATTTGTCCTCTCGGGATGGTAAGCAAGATGAACAATGCCTGGGCTAGGAAACTTCCACTGGTTGGCATGGTCCACACCAGACCTTTCAAACCGCAGATATCCCAGCTCATATTCTCGGTCAGGCGTTAATATCTCGTGTGAGGTGCATCAACGGTCAAGGCCTTCACATCATGGCCTCGGGGAAGCTAGTTCTCAGCTACCAATGACGATACCGTCGCGAACCTCGCCGCCTGCCTGCACTATTCATCGTCAAGACGGCATCTGATGTAACCTCGAAACTCTCTGTTTGTCGATTTCACAGGGTAGTCGACACGATAGCCCGCATATGAGTGCATCTGTTCGCTTGACGCCCACTTTGCATTGGTTCGATCTAGAAGCGGGACGGCCTGGACCCATTCCGTTGCGCCCCCTCTCGCGAAGTCAAAATGGGATGACTTGCAGACAGTAGCGTGTGCCAGGCACGCGAGCTGTCAGCCGTGTAACCGACAAAGTCCAATCCGTATCACATAGAATAGAGCCCTAAATCATATTCTTTTGGCTAGCGTAAGAGCGGCTCGTTGCTGTTTGGGAAAGGAGATGAGCTGCAATGGATTTATTGCTTGTGGGCCTCTGATAACGAAGCCAGCACTTTTGCTCAAGAACACGCAAACAGTATGGTTTGGTATTAGGTGGCTGAGCATCAAATTCGGCTGACAGAGCTCAGGTCGTTTTCTTGCCTTTCGAAATGAATCAACGCCGAGTGGGTGGTTTGCGGCTAAGACGTAGTATTCCGTTTCGCACGTCCTCAATGGGGTTTGGTACTCTTCGGCACAGCGGTTGCACAGACTTGAGGTTGCGTCTGTTTTACTCTGAAGCCGCTGGACTAGCGTGGAAGCTTGCCTGCGAAGCTGAAGAGCTCGAGCACTCGTCCGACTGGAGGGTCGGTGGGGGATTTGGCGAAAGAAACGTTTGGTGGGTTCATCCTTGGGCCGCCCACGTCTCACCATGTAATGCTGCATGTACGGATATCCGCATGGACGAGGCAAAATAGCTAATAGCTTGCGCTTTTCGTCTCCGGCCGCTTTGAGCAGTCCGGTGGACCCCTGCTTCGAATGTTTTCCCTCGAAACCTCCCCAACCGAAGGAACCATGGCGTCGATGCACTCTTGCATGGGAACCAAGCCGCCTGGCCATTGGCCATGGCGGGCCATGCTGCGGCGGGCGCCACCAACGCGATGTCTGCAGATTTTAGCGTGCGCCGTTACTCCATCAAAGCATATAGACATCGCACATGCATGCTTCATTATTGCTTGTCCCGTTTCGTTCTGGCTTCTTTCATGCTTCTCCTGCAAACAACAGGATGCAGCGTTTGCTGACTGCCCTGAAATGCTGGGGTCGTTCTCCAGACTACGACTGCTTCGTGCAATGCTGCAGGCGCCACGCTTATAGCCGGCGATGGGAACAAATCACCTGCCCAAGAGGTAACCCAGCACGCTTCGAAGTCGAGGTTCGGCCAAGATGAACTGTGTCCTCTTTTGCTATTACTCTAGGGCACACTCAGACCGGTCTCTTGGGACAGGAGAGCACATCCTGCAATCCACCCCTTGTCTTGCCCTTTTCATCCAGAGCCGTCCGCCCGCAAGCTTGCCCAGCTCAGCAACAGCTCCCGGTTCGATTTTACAAGGTGGCTCTTAAGAATCTCAATGTGCTTGCCCACAAGACCGGAACCAGTTGCGCTGTCTGTGGCACTGATGGGAGGACGAAAGCGCGATTAGATCGGGCACCGGAGCCCCAACGTGAATATGGCGGCCTTAGCCTTGTTTCATAGTCGCGGTCTTGCGGGATGTTCGTCGTCACCATTGAGGCGCCGAGACCACTGGCACTTGATTTGCCTGGTACAAGTATCGGGAGGTGGGCAAACCGTTGCCAAACGGGCTAGTGACCCGCCGTTGTCTTGCACGAGTAGTGGGACAAGAGCAACATCTGACGCTCTAATTAGACAGTACTACTATACCTACCAACCTAGGGACTGGACGATTGATGGAGGTAGGTATGTATGTTGCTGTAATTCGGCGACTGTTGCAAGTGATGACGCCCCCTCATCCAGAATAATTGAACTCTGTGAACTGCCCTCGGCTCGAGCGTATCTTGCTTGTGATGGAGGAGCGCTCCCAATCCAAGGTGTTTTCGAGTGAAACCTAAGATGGGGTGTATTCATTCCTTAGTGCGCACTTCCTTTCCTCTGTGCGGGTGCGCGCGTGCATGCATACTCCCACTTCCCAGCACTCGTGGAAAAATTTGGGCGAGTGTGATGAGAGACTGGAGACTCCAGTCGTGCGTGTCAAGTTGAACATAGAAGGTAGTGGGAGAGAACGAGAAAGCGTTCACTTGTCCGTGAACGGCCAAAGTGGAAGATGGAGAAAGGAATATTATCTCATTTTTGAGTCAGCTTCCTCCCGCTTTTGGACCATGCGTCAAATCGCATGCTCGTATGTTCTGCACTGTCATTATCTCGAGTCAGTTATCGACTGGCTGCGTGATCTTGTGTCCCATCAACAGCATGCCTTGGCGAGCTCACCGTCACCGAGCTGCGCTGCACTCATGTAGGGGCCTTGCTTATCGTTGGCTGCCACCGTCGCGTCAAACGGTTGACATGGAATGGGCGGGCCGGAAAAGTGGTCATGCGTAATATTACGGAATGGCACGGCGATACCCGTGCCAGGCGGCTTGGGGGCCTTTGAGCACTCGCATGGAACAGTTGAAGCGCCAATTTGGCCCGGGTTGGTTGCTCGCTAATGGCGTCCCAAGCGCTGAATTGTCAACTCACATCCGTCATCAGACCCGGCCCGACATGGACTCACCGACGAACTCTTCCTGCCGCTTTATTCATATTTTGACATGGCAGCTGCAGCACCTTGGGTACTGTATTTGTTTTATGCTGGGCCCTGACAGTGCGTTCTCATTCTGCCCGCCCCATTCTGACAGTCAAAAAACCAGATAATCTTTTCTCGTCGGTTGGCTCATGGTAAGTCTCGTGACCTACGGAGAAAGGTATCATTGAATCTATGTACTATATCGGCCAGAACCATCCTGCAGAGGCTCCCCACGTTACAACTCCTCTTCATGATATCTTCGCCCCCAGCACATGTACTGCGACATGCAGAATATTCTTATAGCACGTTTGACGAAACATCTTGGATGAGAATGAGGATGGCGCCTCCTCGCCTGGCAAGTGACCAGGGTTGAGCTTTGATGACAGAGTGTAGAAGGTATTTGTTGAAGGCCTAGCCCTTCTTTCTGGATAAGCTTGAGTTTGCCAGGCCTGGCCTGGGTTTCAGTCAGCAATCCGCTCCATGACAAATCGCCATACTTTTCTATCCTCTCTGGCCATCCTGTCCTGTCCATTTCACCCTGGTAGACCCTACCCATGCAATCCTTTCCTGGAAGCTGCTGATGATAAATACGCCATTCATGTGCTTTTCGCTCCCCTAGCATGGCCTGCACACTCCGTGCAATAGCGCCAGCTGAAGTTGGCGCCCCCAATGCATTTCGCAGATCGCAGCCCCCTGCCGGGTAAACCATGTCGCTGCCATGCTTTGCCAGGAAACAAACCTCGAGCTTCGCCCGACCGCTGTCTCAGCGCGGAATGAATTGGTGATCGCTCTGTGCCGCGCCTGTCAGAAGCACATACTGTAGGCATAATGATTCCCCGGTTCTCGTTCTTGGAAACATCGCTGTCTGTTCCGAGCAGTAGGCTGTTGACATGACCAAGAGACCAGTCGGGGAGGGAGGGGATAGAATGTGTAGTGGCTGCGGTCGTCAAAGTGCATGGGTGGGATGGTCTCAATAACTATTACAGCGTCGACGTCGGACACTGTTTGGAGCGAGAGGATGAAGAGACAAAGACCCAACCAAGCTAAAACATGCGTCCTTCCTCCCGATCCTCATGCTTCCACGCTGACAAGTTGGGGGGATGAGTTGGCTCCCCACGACTGTGACCTTCGTCACCAGCCAGCCAAGCACGAAAATGAATCCGGTGGCGGGAAATCCCTTCTTTACCCCAGGTTTTCTCATTGTTGGTTACATTCTCCGGCCATTGTAACCTTGGCTTGCAGCACACCTTTTTTGGTATTGTGTCTGCCAGATGAAGTCATTTTCATATGTGACTGTAGGAGGAAACCCTCCAAGTTCAGATGCCGCAATCATATGATATTTGTGAAGTGACCGTGCTTGTCCCTGTCCATTTGCGCCTCTTGCACGTTAGCTTGTGTACACGTCCACGCCCATGCCCTTGCATACCTCCATCGGGATACAACAAACAGTGGCTGGATTATGCGCTGCGCGGTGATGGGCTGCAGAAAAAATGGAAGGGGGATATCCTTGCTCGGTGTGACGGATGCTGCATGGAAGACACATCTGATCCCTACCTGCGGAAGAAAAGAAAAGCAAGCAGGAATGTACAGGACTCAGAATTTTTTTCTCCTTCGACGACGTTCCTGCATGCTTTCGACCACTCCACACGTGCGATGCTGGCTTTTGGAGCGACTCCGTGTCAGACTAATAAAGCCGCGATCAGCAGGCTGGGACTGTCGTTGTTTCTGCCTGCTAGGCCGTATGTGGCATGAACATTGGACGACGGGCAGCAGTATTACTCTGTTGGCTTTTATCCCTGCTGTCAGATGAGCTATATGAGAAGCGCAGTCTACTACACTACAGACCAATTGTATCTAACCAGGGTGGCACATGAGACGACAAGAAGATTGCTCGAGGCATGAAGTTGAATGTGAATTGTGGCTCTTAACAATATATTGCATGGTGGGTGGTTGCCATTCACCAACCGCCGGGGCATCTACTTCAAACTGCAGAAAATGCGCCCCTGTCGGAATTGAGGTGCAAATATGCAATTATAGAGGCATCAAAACGCCTGAAGAGATACCGCTAACACTGAATTTTGGCTTTTACCCACAAATTGAGTATCATGCAAGGTCTAGAGGAGATTATAGCAGACTGACAGTTTCCAAAACGATATAACAATGCCAGAACTAGGCTCGCGGCCAGCGCCAATGGTAGAAGTAACTCTCGTGACAAAGCTCAATAACACAAAGATTATGAGCTTTGGGTATATCAATTAAGACAAAGAATCAAGATTGTGGTTGTAGACATTATGTGATGATTCTGGCCTGCTTCTGGTGTGGAGAACCGAGGATCTCTGGTCAAACAGTGTCTTCGTTATCATTTCTTGAGCGGGTGACTTTGTTCTTCCTTTTTGACCGAAAGAAGTCACCTAGGGCATCACTGACGCTCCGAGAGCGTCGGCGCGTAGGATCATCCTCAACAGCATTCTCGATCTCTGAGTTTCTCCGAGGTTCTGGGATACGGGCTTCGGAAGTTGGGATTGACGTATACCCTGCTGACGCAGTGTTGTCATCCTCATCGTCGTTGAAGAACAGACTAGCCCGTATACTTGATCGAATGCGTCTCAAAGATGACCTGTGGGCTGACGAAGTGTCATTGTCCCGTAAAAAGGCGTCCTTGACAACGGTAGTAACCGTCGATGAAAGCGGGGACGGAGATATGAAAGTTTTCGAACGGTGATGACTATTGGCACGAGAAACTCCTGAATTGGGACGGGGAGTCACTGGCGGATCCGAAGGGTATATCAAAGCCGCACCGGGATCGCGCATGGGAGTAGTGGCAGTGGAGTTTCCTGGTGTTGATACCACAGCTGATTCTGCTGCTGCTGAATCGGTAGAAAGCGTTCTGACAGCAGGAGAGGGAGATGAAGTGCTCGACCACGATTCTCGCCATGGGTTTTCGTCCAGTGTGACTGACGGTTCGATGCCAAGCAAGTGCGGAGAACTTTCCGAGGCTTTTTGGTTCAGCAGGGGGTTGTCTGCTTTGTGCAGGGAAGGTTCTGGTTTGATAGTGTCCGCAAAGCTCACTCTTGACAGTCTACTAGACCGACGAGATTGGGATTTCGGCGTTGCAGGTTCCTGTGATTCCCGTTGACCAGTCGCATCCTCCTGTCTACTCAATCCAATGTTTTCATCGACTCCGTCCACCTCAGATAGGAGATCTTCGTCATCATCCTCTTTCTGCTGCCGACCGCTCGTGATCAAAAACACGCCAAAGAATGTGAGAAGACACCCGCCAACAAAACATGCAGCTTGTTTCGGTGTAGTCTTTTCGAAGTCGCGGTATAAAATAGCGCTGCCTAGAATAACGCACAGGGTGAAAAGTACAAACTGAATGGGTATGACTTGGGTAGAGTCGAAACGCTGAAGAGCCTTATTGACATATCGGATTTGCATGATTGCAGTAACGAGAAGTATAAAGATGAGCGCATACGTGACTGGGGTTGTGAAAGCTCTCCAAAGAGTCGATGACAACATGGACGAGACACCCTTGGTTGCCAGTGCCGTATATCCACCTGGGTTGTTCCGTGTCAGTAAGCGCATTTTACAAGGCCGTTGTTGTTACGTACCAAATAGTCCTACAAGGCCCAAGTCAATCAGAATTGTGCGCCGGCCATATCTGCTGCTCGCCCACATCAGGACAAAAATCAAGAATATCGTCACACCCAGATATATCTCGAATTCCATTGTTGTGATGGCCTTCCAGACATCATGAGGCTCAAGTTTCGTTTCTTCCTGGTTGGCGCTGAGAACCACAGTCACGACTCCTGCGACAGCAATGACCACACCCCAGAAGTCCCTGGCGCGAAAACGTTCGTGGAACATGACTGGGGCAATGATGCAGTTCGATATTAGCGCCACTACGCCCAGCGGCGACACGATAGATGCAGGAGCAAAGCCGTATGCCAAGAAATTGCCCATTTCGCCGAGAGTGATGAGGATCTGACCCATCCACCAGTATGGCGATTTCAAATAGTTGGATGCTGCTTTGTCCTGATCACCGTCGTCATAGTCATCGTCTGTGCTGGGAGTTGACTGAAACGATGCGGACAGAGGAGCGGTCTCGTCGGAGTTCTGATGAGTGGGAACACTTCTGGCTCCATTTCCATTATTTTCATCGTAACCATTTGTGTTTGCGGAAATGGTTCCGTATGATGCGCCATTACCATTACTTTGTGCTCGTTTCGACAACGCGCGTGCTCTTTGCCGTACCCGCACGCGTTCCTTGTGAAGTCGTGTGTGGGCATATCGCTGAACGTTTAGAGCAAGAGCAATGAGAACATTGCCAACGATGGCTGTGACAATTCCGATGAGCGAAGACCATTCTTCCAAAACCTCACCAGGATCAGTTGGAGTGTGTGTTTTGGTCGGGGTGGCTGCAGCCGACGTCGCCGTCTTTAAATGTGTCGTTGTAGACCACGACGGTCTTGTGGCGGAAGCGTCCATCGAGACTGAGACTCGACGAGCGTTATGGCCGGCAAACGCAGTCGCAGTCGCGGGAGAGTTTAAGTGTCAGGGTGCTTCGAGTGTCGGAGGTAGCGACGGACCTCGAAGAGCGATGAATCGGGATCATTGAGTCGCAGGGACCAAGGCCTGACAAAGAAAAGTATCTCTTTGACCGAGGAAACTAGCTCATGACAGACAACAGAAGCAGGTCGAGTCGGGGAGGTTATGGCAGATGGGTCTGCACAGTTCGTCGTCGACAGCGGTTGACTCGGCAGCTTGGCGTTGATGTTTGATGCGTCATATCGCATCTTAGGCCCGACCAGACAGCACAGTGTTCAGTCCCGCAAGATTTGCGAGAGCTTCTGAAACGCTAATTTCGGCAGGGCGGCCTTCGAGCTTCGTTGCGCTTGCGTAACTCGGGCTGGTGGGGACCTCTGGGCAGATGTGCTCAGTTGATCGGCCTAGTCTGGTTGTCGAGGTGGTATTACTGTGGCTTTAACCTGCCAATACAAAGCACAGAGGTGCGCGAACGCCCAGCGCACGACATACCGTGGGTAAAAGTGCAGGCGGCTGGGTTCCCCAGCGCATTCGATAATATCTCGCCATCTCATCGGTTTTCGTCCAGCTGCCGACCAGACTCGTGCCGCGTCACTTCTATGTGGCATTACGTTCCGGTCAAAGCACCCCACTGACAGTATCTGGAGATATTTATAATATTTCCTACTGATAACGACTACGACTCCCTATTGAAAACCCTGAAAGGTTAATGACTACTTCCGAGGTGCCCGTGTGACATTCATTGTCAAATGAACGTGCAGCCATCAAAGAACCAGCGCATCATGGAGCTCCAGTCTATTATTTTATCCCCTTCATACTCACCGATGGCACTTTGTCACCTGCCACAGCCAGTTCCAAACGATCTGCCCTCAGACCTTAACGCCAAAGTCTTCACGTTTCAAGATGCTTTTGAAGATCTCATTACAGCATCGGCTGGGCAGCAACTACCTGATATTCGAGAACGCCACCAACAACGGAAACTTCTTTGGAGTATGTTTCCTTCTGGGGAACCGACTTGGTTTTGGCTGCGTCGACTGGAATCCCAAGGCTTGATACGGCGACCTGATCTATTTACTTCCACTCGGTTACAACAGCCTGACTGGTCTACCTTGCATGAGGAGCTTTCTCGCGCAGCCTCGGATGTCTGGGAGAGTGGCAGAAGGGGATATGGGAGCAAAGATTCTAAGCCAAGTGATTTATTTGGGGAGATCGGAAAGGTTTTCAGAGACCTGGAGCAAGAAGTTTTCGGGGACAGCAGGACGGATGCCAACCCGAGCGATGCAGACAAGGCAAACCTGCCTGTCGGCCCCGACAGCTTTGATGAGCTCTTCTCTGGTATCTCATCGGCTTTTAAAGAAGAGAAATCGTCCTGGGATACGTTTCTGAAGACGGTGGTCAAGGACGGAAATCACAATACCGGCGACAACGATCAGCCGACTCAAATGGATACCGACAAGAAAAACGTCGTGACTACTGAGGACGAGCACGTCGATCGGTTTGGGTACGTACACAAAACTATCACCCGCAAGATTCTGAACGCCGAGGGGGAGGAGATAGGATTAGAGACATACGTCACGATTCGACCCGCAAACATGCACATCGACAACGAGGGCAAAGCAGAAGGCGACCAACAGGGTTCACTCGATAACTCGAAAGATTTAAAGGGGTCACATTGGTTCTGGAAATGAGCGCCAAGCAGTGCACAATGTAATCGTTCATTTTCCCGGTAACAGAATTAATCGAATTCTCCCCACTCAACAGCAAGTTCATCCGCCCTCAATTGATGGGAAACTGTTCAGATTGATCCAGACACAGTTGTGTCGAAAGGCAGTCGCAACTATATTTGTTTGTAATAATGAAATTCGTGCTATGAAGTGCAGAATGCTTTGTACAGCTATCGGTGCATAGGCATGTCATGCTTTTAGTTTTTCCCTCGTATGTTCGCCCTCTTTTTCCTCATCAATCTCTTCCGCGCGATAAGCCTTTGCTTCATGTCTTCTGCTTTATCCTGCTCTGGCTTATCGCCACCATCGCGACCTCGCTGTTGACCGTTCTTGTTGCCTCCCGGTGCTCTTCCGCTTCTGGTTTGCTGCCTTTGATTCATGTTTCCCTTGCCGTTTGATTGTGGTCCGACTTTGTTCCGTTCCTGAGATAGTTGAGCCGTCTTCTCCTCAGCAGCACGTCGCCTTTGGACGACATTGGCATTTTCAATGGAAAACTCCACGATCAATCGCTGCTTTCTGCCATTGTCATCCTGCAGTTGATGGCCGTTCAGGAAACGTAATCCCATCAATGCCCAATGATGGGATGTGTACTCAATGAAACCATATCCTCGACTTTTGCCCGCCCCGCTCTTCTCATCTACCTTGGAACCTTGACTGCTTTCGAACACGATCTTGGCCTGTTTTACAATGCCCTTGCCTTTTGACTTTCGCTGACGCTCCTTCTCTTTGGCGTCTTTTCCGTCGCGAGCGTTCTCTTCTTTGGAAAGGGGCTGGCGAAGGCCCTCCTTGACGTCGGTTGCAAAACCGACAATAGCTTTTCTGGCCAATTCCTTGAGCTCCTTGGAACCAACATTACGAGGTATGTTTCTCAGTGCCAGACGTGTCAAGGATACGTGCAAGCTCGGGTTGCTTTGGATCAATTTCTTCCTCTGAGCGACACTCGCTTGTCGCATCTGAATCTCGGAGGGACTCAATATATCACACAGGGGTGATCCGCGGTTGACGGCACCTTCAGACAGAAGGTATAGCCTGCGCTTGTCCTTCTCTCGTCGTTTTGCGAGGGAATTGTCCGCAAGGTTGGCAGCTTCCGCCTTGTTCACAGCCTGGGCGACTTGGAGAAGACGCCCCTCTAGTGTGTATTTTCCTGTTGGATCGGCATTTTCGTCAAGTAGTAGAGATGGCTTTGAATCACCCGTCGAGGCTGCCGGCCGGGGTGCTTCTTTGATACAAGCTTTGGCATCTGCTTCACGCACAAAACAAACGAAGCCAGTACCAGCCGCCTTTTCCGTAACCTTGTCGAAAACGACTCGAGCATATCGTATAGCACCAAAATGAGAGAAAAATCCTTTCAGCTGTTCATCTGTCGTGGTGAAGGGGAGATTGCGGATGAAGACAGTGGAAGTATTGTCGGTGGTTTTCTTGGCAGACGGGTGTTCGATCTTCTTTGTCTGAACTTCCTCTATATCTTCTTCATCTTCATCTCCTTCTTCATCCTCATCCTCATCCTCATCTTCCATGTTCTGCATGTGATTCTTCATGAAATTTTCTAAGTCGGCGTTTAGTTCGTCATTTTCGTCCGCCGCGGATTTTGCCTCCATTTCTGTGGGAGACACCTCGTCGCCTTCATCCGAGGGTTCTTGGGCCTTGCCATCCTCGGAAGCTTGCTCTTCCTCTTCGCCGTCCTGTTCTTTTTCTTGCTGCTCGTCCCATGTAGTCTTATCCACGGCAAAATCAACAGCCAATGTGCGACCATCAATCTCCTTGCCGTTTACGCCCTCAACAGCTTTCTCGGCATTTTTCTTGCCGCGGATCGTAACGAAACCGAATCCTCTCAGTTTCCCATTCTTTTGAGGCAGGTCAGCGTACTTGACTTTGCCGTAGCTCCTGAAGAGATGAGACAGTTGTTCCGAATTTTTTATGCTCCAAGGTAAGTTTCGTACGATTAGTTTCGGCGGCTTCTGCGCTTCCTCGCGAGCTCGTTTCGAGGATGCGGCTTCATTGACGGCATCAGCCGAACCTCGCTTGCGTGGTTCGGCTATGTCAATGCGAATGCGTTTTCCTTCCCATTCTGCCTTGTCCAAGGTATTTTTCGCAGCAATAGCATCATCAGCATCTGCTAATGTGACAAAACCGTAACCTCTGGATTCCTTAGTTTTCTGGTCAACCACCACGACAGCATGTTTAACCGGAAAGTGTTGTGAGAAAAAGTCCGCGAGTGTCTCATTGGTAACGCCAGCTGGAATTGAGCGAACGAACAACGATCTGCGTTCCTCCAGTCTTGCCTTCTTCGCAATCTTGGCCACTTGGATCCCAGTATCCTCGACGGTCAGTGGCGTGGTTTCGTCGTCTTCAGCTCTTCGTCGTCTGCGATCGTTAGAACGATTTTCAGCCCCCATTGTTAGAATGTCCGAATGCGCTACCGCATTGACAAGAAAAATAGTTTTAAGGGGACTTGTCAATCAAGCGCTTGAGACTAGACAAACTTGTCTGGCGACTACTTTCTACATAGACCTAAAAAAAAAGTTCTATCAAATGAGGTCCAGGGTCCATCGCCGTTATCTAATTGCACGTGATGGCGGGGAGGTCCTCCACAATGCAGCACTGGAAAAGAGCGACTAAGCCATATCGGGAACATTGTTGATATTCAACGCGGTTGCATGGTCCTACGCGACCAATCTAAACAAGAAACCAGGCCTCATTTCAGGAAGAGCCACCAACGAAGGACCTTACCATCGACAGCACAAGCGACGACAACGATTTGCGACATACTGGAAGGTCACTCAAAAGTCCACAAATATCATACTAGCAATGCCCATACAAATCTCTAGCCGGGCGGCTAGAAAATCGACTGCAGCGACCAGAAAACAATCCAATGCGACTCTTAATTCGCGAGGGTCAGTCGCATCGCGCACATCTTCAACCGCGGCCGAGTATGTCGATACTCCAGAGAGCGCGTTGCGGACGAAAATTTGCGCCATTTTCCGCGATTCTCAAAGGACGACGGCAACACACAGAAAGCTCGCTGTGAATTTGCGCAAAATCCATGAATCATGCTGTTATGAGCCTGCCGAATCTACAAACGCCACGCCAAGCGAGTTCGACGAGGCAGCTTTCAACAGAGAATTCGTGAGATGCGTCTTAAGAATTATTCCAGTTAAAAAATCGGAAAGCGCGGGTGAGAAGTGTATCAGATTTATTGGCTTCTACTTGCGTCATGCACATGACAAGGATAATGAGATCCTTGGAGACATCGAGGCAGACACCAGTCTGATGCCAGAAACGCCAAGTACAAGACTCACCTCTGAAATCCTGGAGGAAGTCGTCTTGTTGATGACAGCCAAAGACAAATTCGTCAGATATCGATCTACGCAGCTAATTTCTCAGATCATTAATTCGCTGGACGCTCTCGACGACGACCTCTTTCAGAAGCTTCGACATGGACTGCTCAAACGAATTCGTGACAAGGAAGCCATGGTACGATCCCAAGCGGTTCTTGGCCTTGGCCGCCTTGCAGGCAATCAAGCTGAAGGCTGCACAAACTCAGAAGATAGTGAAGGCGATCAGGGCACAGACTTGTTGGGGAAGCTTTTGGAAGTCATGCAGAACGACCCTAGCGCCGAGGTAAGGCGTTCATTGCTTGTCAACCTCCCAATTCTACCCAATACTTTGCCCTTCTTGCTGGAGAGAGCCCGAGACCAGGACCCTGCCACCCGCAGAGCAGTCTACTCCCGCTTGTTGCCTGCCCTAGGTGACTTCAGATATTTATCACTTTCCATGAGAGAGAAGCTTCTTCGGTGGGGACTCCGTGATAGGGACGAGAATGTTCGAAAAGCCGCAGGAAGGCTGTTCAGAGAGCGATGGATCGCAGACTGCGCCGGTATTTCACAACAAGACGACGAGGCTCCATCAGAAGCGGCGCCTGTCAGCTTTGAAGGTTTGCATGAATTACTCGAGCGTATTGATGTGATCAACTCTGGTGTTGAAAATGGTGTTGCTCTTGAGGCTATGCATGGCTTTTGGGAGGGCAGACCTGATTACAGGGATGCTGTCACTTTGGACGATCACTTTTGGGAAACACTCTCCGCAGAGTCTGTTTTCATGGCGCGAAGCTTCAATGACTTTTACCGCAGTGAGGGTGGCGGACGATATGAGGCGCTAGTGGAAGAGAAGCTCCCCGAGGTGACCAAGCTCGCTTTCTATCTTGAACGTTATATGCACGCCCTGCTTGAAGCGCTTAAGAGAATCAAGCAACAAGATGTTGAGGAAGAGGAGGAAGAAGAGCAAACCGTCGAACAAGAATTCATTATCGAACAAATGCTCCACATAGCCCTCACGCTGGATTATTCCGATGAAGTTGGTCGAAGAAAGATGTTTACTCTGCTGCGACAATCCCTGTCGATCCCGGACCTTCCGGACGAAGTGACGAAGCTTACCGTGGAAGTACTACAGTACACTTGCGCTCCAGACGCAGCTGGAGAAAGAGAATTCTGCAGCATTGTGCTAGAATCTGTAGCGGATGTTCATGACACGATCGTCGACGATTCTCCACAGTATGATGCCGATGACAGTTTCCATTCTGCCAGATCGGAAGTTAGCCGTGGAAGTACCCCCTCTGGTGAGAACAAGCCAGGCCAGAGCACGGAACTTAGCGAAGAGGACGCTCGAGAGAAGGCGGTTAGGGAGATCGTTGTCAACATGAAGTGTCTTCATATCGTTCAGTGCATGTTGACACACGTCGCGGGAAATCTCAAAGACAACCCCGACCTGGTTTCGATGCTCAACAACCTTGTGGTTCCAGCAGTGCGAAGCCATGAAGCGCCAGTAAGAGAACGTGGCCTCGTATGTCTCGGCTTATGTGCCCTGCTTGATCGGTCACTGGCCGAAGAAAATCTAGGGTTGTTCATACATTTTTTCAACAAAGGCCACACTGCGTTACAGATCACAGCACTACACATCCTGACGGACATTCTCAACGTGCATGGCTATCAATTGATGTCATCCACTCCTGGTCTGTTGAAAGTCTATATTAAAGCTGTCAAGGGAGGTTCCAAATCCCCCGAAGTCCAGGCCGCCGCTGTTGTGGCTGCCTCGAAGTTACTACTTGGCAGAGTTGTTAACGAGGAAGAGGCTTGCGAGGAGCTTCTAAAAGCTCTGGTTGTCGCCTACTTTGACCCAACTTCTGCCACTAACCAGCTTGTCAGACAGGCACTGAACTACTTCCTTCCTGTGTTCTGCTACTCTCGTGCAGCCAATCAAGATCTTATGCGTGCAATCTCTTTGCAAACTTTGCACTCCCTCCTCAACTTGCGGGAGGGCCTCGAAGACGACGATGTCGATGTTGAAGAGGACATGGTCAGCATGACGGCCATTGGTGCCTGCCTGGTTGACTGGACAGATCCTCGCAAATGTTATACACCTGGTGCGGCTTTGGATACCGAGAAGAAGAACGTGAATGGCGATGTCCACCTTCAGTTCGGACAGGATATCCTTGAGAAGCTGCGAGGCAACATTAGTAGTAAGTCTATCACGCGACTCAACAATTGAGTGAGCATTCACTAACAACATTCCAGAGGAAAAGAAACTAGTTGCCGGGCTACTTGGCAAGCTCCATGTATCGCCAGCATCATCAGAAGCTAAGATCCGCGATTTGTATGCTGCCGTCAGTGAGGCTGTCGAAGACGGTCTGGTCAGCGACGCTACGAGCCGCAATTCATTGTACAAGATTCATGTTAGTTTGGGAAAAATCGTCAATAGCATGGACGATCAGCAGCAATCCAACAGACGCACTAGCCGAAGCGTGTCTGTCAATACTGAAAGACAGCCTACTGAGGACAGAACAATTATGGAGGAACCAAAGATCAAGGAGGAGTTTGAGGACAGTGACGAGGGTACCGTTGTGCTCAAACAAGAGAGGTTCTGCGGCACCGGATCTCTTACAACATGATGATACAGCAATGAGTGGTTTGTAGATATCAGCTCAACTCGACTCCTACGATTATGCAACAGGATCTAATGAGGTTAAGATTTTTTGGTTTATAATAGGTTTCGGCTTAGGATGGCAAAGGGGACTAGGAAATTGTTCATGTTTGAAGAGTATTGTAATTGATCTATTCCTAACATTGGCCGGGATTGCGAAGCTTTGTTTCGCCCTCAAGACTAAGTGTATGACCAGACATGCACTGCGTGAGAGGACAATATGACACTGTAGACTTGGGCACACCAAGAGCAAAGAGAAGGGTCCCCAACCCAACATTAATAAGCAGGTGTTGTGCAAGACTCCATGCCACACAGTAGAGGTATTTCGGCGAGAACACGGTCCAGATGAAGAGATGGGTTCTCAAAGCTGTGCATGCAGCCATAACAAAGGCAACACTGGTCGTCGCGAAGGCTGTCAATAGTGTCAGGTGAAGTCCTAAGACACCCTTCTGGCCTTGCTTGCGCCGTTGCAGAAGCAACAGATTTGTGGCGAACACCCAGAAGATGGGGATGGCCCAGTTGCTTATGAATGTAAGTACACCAACTAGAAGGACGTTGAACCCGCTGATGCCATTGTAGGCACTGGACAAATCGACTGATGAAATGGCATTCGAACCCCCAGAGGCGAAGAAAGATGCATATTGGAATAGGATTGACGTTGTGGTAATTTCGGCAACTGTGAGTTTGGAAGAATCGAGACATCGGAACAGGATAGTTGAAAACAAGAGGAGAGGAATGTTCGTGGCGCGGGACTGGGTCATGGCCAGGATCGTATAGGTGTGATGAATGAGGTGGGCTGGTTTTTGTGTCAGCAACACTGTATCGCGATAACGCGGCAGACATGGATGTGAGGTACTGAAGCGCTAGGAGGAGACGCACCTGATGATATGGATCTTGAGCCACCCTTGCGAGCTTGATAAACGGCAAAGCAAGCCACTGCAAAGAGGACTGCAAAGACTACACGAGCTCGTGAGAGCAGTGACTGGCCATGAAATGTATCATTCATTTTCTTGGCAAAGCCAGTAACAAGCTCCGGGGCATCTTCAGCTGTAAAAGCCAGCTTGAAGGCAAAAGCGGATGAAGAGAGGACAGACGTAATGGACGTGACAGCAATGTAGGGCAGATCGTGCATACTCGACATAAGCTGAAATGAAGCGACGACGTATGCAAGAATAACCAGACTCCAAAGCAGGGGCGGGTATGGAGCCACGAAGGATTTGACGACGTCTGGCTCACCGGCGAATTTCTGGCCAGTTTGGTTCCAGCCTCTGATTAAACGAATGATGCTGAGAGCGATTATGTATCTGGCGCCGCTGGATATGGTTCTGCTTCTGGGGTTTGTATTAGTCTTTGAGGATGTTTGTATGGCCACAAAGTCGCGTTAATTCACCTTTGCACGGCAGTAATGCCGACATAGGCTATCCACAGTGTGGATGACCAGTACCAAAAATGCTGCTCTTCCTCGACAAAGCTACTCGCGAACATCATGATCCCGTACGATACAGTCATGATGATGATTGGCCACGTCACAACTATGCTGCGTCTCAAAATTGGCAACGCGGCCAAAACACTGCTCGCAACTGCCACGACGGCCAGGCCTTGCCCCAGGGCCAACTTTGAGACATCGTAATTGGACGCCATACTGCTCATCAACTCCTGAGCTTTCCGGAGCCAAGATAGCATCCCACTCAGCCAATCCGTGTCTAACTCAGAAGCCCTCGCCATATCATCGGCCTGTTCGTTGAGTCGCCGCCACTCACATGCAAGCTGATTGACGTCCGTATTGTCCATGGAGCAAGGGTCACTCTTGCTATTCGGTTCAAATAACTCAACACCAAAAGTAGCAGTGACGATGTCAAGAATCTGCTTGACGTTTCTGATAAGAATTTGCATTTGATCTCGTGGAGAAGACCAGAAGGTGAGGAACTCCGGTATGAAGGCACCCAGATTGTTCTTGGAAACGGGAAACCCAAGTAGCCCCGCAACGGTGGGTGCTATGTCCGATTGCTCGACCACCGTGTAAAAGTCGAAGTCATTCTCCGGCTTCACTGGGGCTTCGAGCTTTGGTAGTTTACCTTTGAATTTGGGCGAGATGAAGACCAAAGCAGGAGATGTCTCGCCTGGTGATGAGGCGCCATGATTCCCTGCATCGTTCATGCCATGGTCCCCACACAGAACAAAAAGTGTTGATTTGAGATGATTCTTGGATTGGAGAGAATCGTATATAAATCGAACGATTCCATCCATCTCGCGTTGTTTGGGAAGCATATTGCTACTGCGTGATGTTCAGCGATTAATAATAGGCGGCTGGGGGCTAGAGGCTTTGCGAAACACAATACCATCGTACCTCTGAGGTCCGGATTTATGACCAATATGATCTAGGCCCAGGTAATGGAGCACCATGAGTCCCCAGTCCTTGTTTTCTAGCTCAGAAGCGATATTCCGCGTCACATTATTATCAACTTCGGTGAAGTCCTGTGCGTTTCCTAATCAGCAACCGAAGGGTACAACGACTACATTGAGACTTGGTAGAAACTGACAGACACGAAAAAGCTTGTTGTGCCATCATGACGATCGAATGTCTCAGGGAAAAGCTTAAGCCAAGTGTCGTCACCAAACAGTAGCAGCTTCTCCTTCTTGGCAGTCTTGATTTGGGCAAGCCAGGTATCTTGAGCGGCAAGGGTAGATGAGGTATCTGCCTCGTCAAAATTCAGAATAAGGTCAACAAATGACGGGATCGAGCCGGTAGTTATTGCCTTCAATCTAGGCATAGTGACTGTCGGCGAACGGGTATTGGCCGTGAAAGGCATAGCTACGCCATTACGAATGAGGCTGTGGCAGATGAAGCGATGAGCCAAATATCCAACAAAAATCGCCTAAGAGATATTGAGACTGACCTCTGAGTGTATGTAAATCCGGAACGTTCCGAAAAAACAAAGTCACTATAGAATCGTCAGCAATCTTCGCGCGGCTTTGTGACCGTTTCTTGCAATGGATAAGCTGAACCTTCTCAAGGCGTCCACTACCATGAACACCAACTTATCAAACGGCGCGCCAGGAGGATCACCGTAACTCAACGTCTCATAACGCGCGAGGCCAGGAAGAAAGGGCTTATAGGGGAAAAAGCCTATGCCGAACGTGAGAATTGATAGCGGTATCAATAGGTTGGCGATGATCAACAAAATGGCCCTTGGCCGTTCGAAGCTCTCCCCTGCCATCCCTTTGAGCTACGATGCAATGAGAAAAGCTCTCAATAAGTGACGCGTAAATGGGGCACTAGATTCCATCAACAAT
The DNA here is from genome assembly GCA_000222875.2 of Periglandula ipomoeae IasaF13. Lineage (NCBI taxonomy): Eukaryota > Fungi > Ascomycota > Sordariomycetes > Hypocreales > Clavicipitaceae > Periglandula > Periglandula ipomoeae. The sequence continues at coordinate 46,234 of AFRD01000042.1, forward strand.
AAGTTGATGGCACTCGGGGGGCTGCGGCAGAGATCAAATTCGTCTTTCTTATCATTCGCCTCTTATCATTCTGTCCCTCCGGGTATCGCGTTGAGCATCTGTCAACATATCCAAGTCTGGTACTGTCGAGCATGGCGATTCTAGGGGGTCCAATGACACAGAACCTGCGCCACAGGGTCCACTTGGTGCACGACATCTACCTGCAATGTACTGGAAATCAGAAGCAGAGGTTCATATGATAATGCGAAATGCAAAAATATGAAGTAGTATAGCAGACATGCTTATTTCGCTGCCAGCTTTTAAAATATATTTGTATCAAAAACCTCGACTCGCCAAACGCCATTGTTGTTCTTGCAATTCCGTGTAACCCCACTCATTACCATATCACCAATTTTTATTCCATCTCTCGCTCCAGTAAGTGACCGTTATTTGGAGGGCTTCTTCTTTTTGGATCCGACTCGGTCGCTATATTTCTTGAAGACTATACCGGACTTCTTCTGCTTCCTTTTGTCGACACGCTTCTTCTCGGCGCGGGACTTCGACGATTTTGAATCCAGATCCATGGCTGAAGCGTTGCGCATCGTAGTTAGCAAGGGCCACAACCAAGATCTCTGTAGATAATATAGCCTTTAGCCACATTGACCATTCTACTCACCGGTATCATCGGCGCCGTCCCCGTCGTCAGCGTCATTGTCGTTTGCTGCATTGGCTGTCACGGCGTGTCAGCCCTTGAAAATCCCTCCAAGATCGCCTGTAGCTTCTCAAAAGGGATCTTGAGCTGCTCACCATCCATGTTTACGTCCGAGGACTCGGGTTTAGGCTGTTTGGCCAGTTCTAATAGCTTGGCAGATAGTCGTTCATTGCGGGCAGCCTCGGCAGGACTGAAAACCTTAGCATACAAGCGCCGGTTGTTTTCCTTCTTGGTGCTGGAACGTGCACTTTTGGCCATCTTGTCGAGTATTGCGTTTGGATGTATGTATATATCTGGAGGCAAGGCAAACTGGGGTTAGCTGGGAATGCTTGAGAAAAAAAAAAGGTCGATAAGATAAGGCTACCTAGTAGTGCATCGCATCGGCGGGGCATTCCTCAGTGAGGAGTGTTCGCTAGTGGATTCATAAGATGGTGTGGCGCAGCTGGGCAGCGCATTCGACGCTGGAAAGAGCCAGTCTCAGTGCGTTGCTGGGGGTTGCTTTTCGGTTCTGCAGCGCTGGGGCGCTGCGCGCGCCCCAAATGCTGTTGGGTGTTGCATGAAACCTCCAGTTGTTCCGTTGCCGCCTGCTGTATCAACCTCACGTCACTTTTTCCTCTGACTTGCGCAGCAATCAACAAACGATTACGACCTGCTTCCCGACGAGACAACGGCAGATTCTTAACTATTTTATCTGTCAATCTTCGCCTTCATCATTTCACTTTCGTATTGCTGTCTCCTGCGAGGTTCTTGCGCCGACGAGGCAAACTAACCCCGTGACGTCGGCCGCCATCACCGACTCCAATTCTTCGCTCTCTTTCAATACCGTCAGACTCGCAGCTGCGGGATGGTCCTATCAATCATTCTCAGGAAGACGCTAGTCAGACGGTGAATGCGCCGGCGTTGCCTTCCATGAACAACCGAAGGCGCATCTTGCCCTTTCTACTTCTCTGTGCTGCCAAGTCCTAGACGATCGTGCTGCCGTCTCCCATGGCGACTCCAGCTTCCCCGATATCCAGGCAGGAAGTGTCCGCCCTTGTGCGGCAGGTCCAAGGCAACCAGCTTTTCAACCGCCAGCTCTCATCAGTCTGCCAGGTAAATGGTCTTAAGAGCACCGGAGTCAAGGCTGAACTTCAGCGTCGAATCGTCGATTGTAAGTGTCTCCCAAATGGAAGTAAAGAGTTTCCGTTTTGACAGCGTGTTCTCTAACCCTCAAATGCTTTTAGTGATACAAGAAACCGTCAATGCCAACGATGTATCACGCTTCCAGCAGGTCCGTCAAAGCATCGCTAATGCCGTCTTGCAAAGATCGAGTCCTTCATCGAAGAACAGTGGTGCCAGAGCCGCTATGCCACAAATATCAACTACACAATTCGTGCCACCCACCAATTCTTTCAGCTCAGGAACAAGCTCATATCAACAGCGAGATTTTCATGGAAATGCTGCAACCACAAATGGGCGTCCATTAAATCACCTCTTCGGGTCCTCAGCCAGCCATGTCATGTTTCACTCGAGTCCCTTCTATCGTATAGAAGTTCCAATTGGCACTCCGCGGACCTGTGAAGGTTGGTATTCGCTTCCATCAATTTACTACTCAGAGTTGCTGATGCCTCTCCGTCATATAGCGATGGCGCAACATAGGAATTCCATCAACATCCCTATCAGACTCAGTGACCACCCAGCATTACAGCAGTGCATTCACGACAAATCGTATAAGGTGATGATATTCTGTGCAGGAGAGCTATCGGGTGTGCAGAACGTGGCTTTTCCTCACCAGTCTGAGCTGAGGGTAAATAATGATGAGATAAAGGCGAACTTGCGTGGCTTAAAGAACAAACCTGGGTCTACTAGACCAGTTGACATAACCCACGCTCTTCGCTTAAAACCGACCTATGTCAATAATGTTGAATTCACATATGCTCTCACAAACAAGGTAATATATTTACAGCATCACCATTTCGAAGACTTCGGCCTGTCTGCTAATACAAGCTCACTCGACAAACAGAAATTCTATCTTGTCGCAAATTTATGTAGAGTGACAACGGTCCCAGAGCTCGTTACCATTATCTCAACTCGACGAAGAATACCGAAAGATTCAGTCATAGCAGAGCGTAAGTATTCAGCACTCACCATGGTCAGCCTGATTTTTGCTAAGAAATGTTCAAAGTGAACAAAAAAGCACAAGACCCAGATGTTGTGGCGACTTCACAGCTTTTGTCGCTCAAATGTCCCCTCTCTTATATGCGACTGGTTGTGCCCTGTCGAAGTCTGAGCTGTACTCACATTCAGTGTTTTGACGCGACATCTTACCTCCAGCTTCAGGAGCAAGGCCCACAATGGCTATGCCCAATCTGCAACAAGTCAGCCCCTTTTGAGCAATTGGCAGTAGACGAGTAAGTACTATCTCGCTGTTTCTATCAGATATTCATACTTATAGTACTGTCCAGATATGTTCGTGACATTCTCTCGAATACATCAAAGGATCTTGAAACAGTAACCATCGAACCTAACGGCCGCTGGTTAACAAAAGTGGCACACGAAGACAGTCAGCAGCCCTCGAATGGGGCTGCCTTCGAAGACGACGATGACCTAGAAATATCAGAAATAAACGTCATTCCGCGTCGTCTGGAGACGCCGAAAACTCAGACTCCCATAAGTGGGACACCGGCATCAAGTGGCCGCGATAACGCAGCGAGTGCACCTCGCGGTGCTAGCACGTACAGCACTAAACGTCCCGCAGCCGCTATCATTGATCTGACGCTGTCGTCTGATGACGATGACGATGAGCCTACTCAACGGCCGCGGAAGAGACAAAATATGGCGACAAATGGCTTCAGGGATTCAAATGGAATGGGATTTTTGAGTGAATCTCCTAACGGTTACCAACCAGGCTGAGATCGTTTCTGGAGAGCGCAAATGATGGCTGATGACGCAAAGAGAGAGTTTTTGTCCACTAATGGCTAAAATGGATCTCCTTCAGGAGGTCACAGGCAATCTTAGCTACCAGCCGAGGCATGAGGTCGTTATGTTTTTCATATTTTGGCATAGAGATGAAGGCGTTAAGGGCGATAGCAAAGGAAGATTCCCCCTTGTTTTGAAATGCAAGTCCGAACATGGTTGCTTTTGTGGCTAGATGGCGCGACACTTCGCTCGCCTATCAAAGCTGCCCAGTGTTTCTCTGACAGTAAATATTGATAAATTACTATGTACTGCCTTTTCTAGTCCAGATCGCGCATAGCATTTCATGTACGTTAGAATGACGAATGTGTTTATACGCAACCTGTCAGAAAGCTGCCAGGAGACAAAGGGAAACATTGGCTCATATATGACATTTCCCAAGTTGCGGACATTCCATTCAGCTCGGCCAGTTGAACTTGGAATCATGAAGGCGTGTGCATCAGCATCCATATTTCGTGAAGGTGCTCGAAAACCCCATCTTCGACTCAGATCTTCATGATTAAGCGCACTTATGACAACAGGACCATAGTGGCCACTTTGAAGATGTCTCAATCTGCCTTTCTACCTTGAGGTCGTCGCGATCGTATGTCACATTTGTAACCACATGTCCACAGCTGTGTGCTACTACTTATTTCGAATTCTATGTGTAGGATACCTCAACTTTTTATAATGCGTCCTTGCAGACACTCTGGTAATATGTATATAAACTTTTTTCACGACGTGCATTCAATCATCAGACCGAAACATTTGACTCTCTAGTTTTCGATGTTTACTGTTTGCATTGCATCGAAATCATTGTGTCCATGAATCGAGATTCTTGACCTCACAGCCCGACTGTCCCGATTCTCGACGGACCAGCCGTCCAATTCTGTAAACCTTTTCTGATGCAGATAGTGCTTGCTCCACAGCATCAGCTTTCGTGGCATCCACGGCGATTACCATACCGATACCAGAGTTGAAGGTGCGGCACATTTCGATGGGGTCGACGTTTCCTGCTTGCTTGAGCCACTGGAATACCGGCAGAATGTCCCATGAGCCGTAGGCGACGTCCGCAGCGAGGGCATCTGGCAGCATTCGAGGAACGTTCTCAATGAGGCCACCCCCAGTGATATGGGCCAAGCCTTTGATTTGTCCAAGGACTGGAAGGAGACTCTTGACGTAGATGCGGGTCGGGGTCAGGAGGGATTCACCAACAGTCTTGGACGTGTCCCATGGTGCTTGGGAGTCGTAAGTTAAGCCGGCACTTTGCACAATTCTTCGCACGAGGGAAAAGCCGTTGGAGTGGACACCGACGGAACCCAGGCCGAGGAGGATATCCCCTTCTACCATGACATCTTTTTGTGGCAGTCTGCTTTCTGAAGTGACTGCACCGACGGCGCATCCTGCGGCATCATAGTCATCGCCTTGGTACATTCCGGGCATCTCGGCAGTCTCTCCACCAACCAGGGCACATCCAGACTGGCGGCAACCCTCTGCAACACCTTCGACAAAGGCAGCGGCAGATGGCAGGTCGAGCTTGCTACAGCCATAATAGTCTAGGAACATCAAAGGTGTTGCGCCCTGGACAATCAGGTCGTTGACATTCATAGCAACCAGATCGATTCCGACAGTGTCGTGCTTCTTCATAGATTGTGCGATCATCAACTTTGTTCCAACGCCGTCAATCGCCGCGACAAGCACAGGGGCATTGGGGTATCCGCATCGCGACAGGTCGAGCTCGCCTCCGAATCCTCCAATTTCGGCATCGGCGCCTGGTCTTTTAGTGCTAGCGACTGCCCTCTTGATTTTCTCCACAAAGTCGTTACCGGCCTGAATATCAACTCCTGCCTGGGCATAGGTCATGGCCGCCTTAGTGGGAGCTCTGAATGCCCGGTAGGCGATATCTTTTCGGAAGAACATATTGTCAAATTTGATAACCCCGGCAGAAAGGGCCGCGTAAGAAGCATTCACAGCAGCTCTCAGAGAACCGCCCACCGAGTTGATCGCAATCACACGGCCACCAGAGGATTTGAGCTGGTCTCCATCAAGCTTTGTTCCGGCATGGAAGATGGTGCTCCCAGTTGGGGGTGCCGAAACGGCCATAGGAGTGCCTTTGGCGTATGGTCCTGGGTATCCTCCGGCAGCTACAACAACGGTTGCGCTAAACTTTTCGTCGATCTTCAAGTGGCAGCTGTCCAAGTATCCTTCCGCACATGCCAGCATGATCTCTGCCAAATCTGTGTCGGCTGACAGAAGAGGCAAAACGGTCTGCGTCTCTGGGTCTCCAAATCGCACATTATATTCCAAGACCTTAGGGCCGGCGCTGGTGATCATAAGACCTGTGAATAATACGCCGCGGAAAGGCTGCTTCTCTCGTCGCATACCGAGAGTCGTCGGTTCAAGAATCTCTCTGTCAATCTTTTCCGTTAACTCCTTAGTTGCAATGTTTGTTGGCGCATAGCAGCCCATTCCTCCAGTATTAGGGCCTTGGTCTCCATCAAATATGCGTTTGTGGTCCTGCGCCAAGGGCAAGGATCTGATCGTGTAACCATCGCAGAACGTAAGAACACTCAACTCATCGCCAAGAAGAAGCTCCTCGATGACGACTTCATCACCTGCGGATCCAAATGCCTTGTCAACCATGATTTGTTTTAAAGCTTCTTTAGCTTCCTGCTTAGACTGAGGGAGGATGACTCCTTTGCCAGCAGCAAGACCAGTTGCTTTGATGACAACATCGTGGGAGACGTTGTCGATATACTTGGCCGCCTTATCATAATCCGAGAAGTTCTCATAAGCGGCTGTTGGTATGTGGTACTTCTTCATGAAATCTTTGGAGTATGTCTTGCTACCCTCCAAACGAGCAGCTTCCTTCGAAGGGCCAAAGCAAGGGATACCAGCCTTCTTGAAGAAACCCTCCACGCCATCGACCAAAGGCGCTTCTGGGCCGGGAACGACGAGGTTGACTCCATTTGCTTGCGCAAAGGTGACAAGTCCTGGGAAGTCTTCCGCAGAGACAGACTCAACATTTATGACCTTTGAGCATGTGGCTGTGCCACCATTCCCTGGCACAGCAAAAATAGCCTCGACTCGAGCGGATTGGCTCAACTTCCATGCCAGAGTGTGTTCGCGGCCGCCATTGCCAATGAGAAGCACTCTGATGGTGGACATTCTGACCAATTTGGTATTTAGATTCGTCGTGTCGATATGGACTCGCTACACAAGACGAGGAGACGGCAACGTCTGTGGTGGCATACTTTGGACGAACAGGGTAATTAACTTAGGTTTGTAAAAGCGAAAACAAGGTTTTGACTTAATCGACGATTAGGCTTGGTCAGCCACGACTGAGCGACTGCAAAATTGAGTAGCCTGTCAATTCGCGAAATATTGCGTTTGCAATGCCTCGGTGGTGCGGGATTTGGTCTGTTACACTCTCCCAAAACTTTTTTTTCCTCTTACTGGCTGTCGCACCAGATCGTTGGGTAGGTGCAGAGCAATGCCCCGCGCGAAATCCTCAGTCTGCCCCGCGCTCCTGGCAAGAGGGTCCTCAGATTATCTTATCTGCACGTGCTGGGCGGAGAGGTCACTCGCTGCTCGATCCAGCACTGTTGTCACTAGTCCAGATCTGCTACAAGCAGCTGGTGGCCCAAATATATCTGCCTCCTCACCCTGGCGCGTCTCGACTCCGAGCTTCGCAACCGCCCCAATTGAGCAATTCAACGCGGGTCTCGGTCCGTGAGCACGATCCCCTGCGAACAAGCTATACTTTTCTGGAAAGATCGCTTTAGCACCGGAGAAGCAAAGTAGACGTTACTACCATGTCTTTCGAACCTGTTATGCCGCCTTACAATGCTTCAGATCCATCGGCTACCTTCCTATCGTCCTCGTGTCTCGATTTCCTCTTGATCGAGTTGGTGCCTCTCGCACACCGCATTACAAATGAGCGTGACTCATTCCATACTTTGACAGAGGCCAAAGTTGCGCTGACCGCAGAGGCAACAGCCACGACTCATCGTGCAGTTAGCTCCTCGTCCATCCATCCTGGATCCAGCTCCGAAGCACGCAAATTAGATGACGAAGAGCTTGATGCGGTACATTTTAGACTAGAATCTCTTGGATATCGTGTTGGCCAGGGCTTGGTAGAAAGGTGAGCCCGTATTCGATTCACTTGCGTGCCATCAAGCATCCGGAGAATGACTGACAGAGCCTTAACTCAGGTTTTCGATCGCTCGACCTCGATTCAATGACACCTTGGATGTCATCAAGTTCTTATGCAAAGACCTGTGGTCACTTGTTTTCGGCAAGAATATTGATAATCTCAAAACCAACCATCGAGTACGTCATGGACCCATGTATGGATATCCTCCTGAGTAGTCGTTAATCAGTCGTCGTCCAGGGAGTTTATGTATTGACAGATAATGCGTTTCGGCCTTTTTCACGAATGAGTACCGATGCAGGAGGCCAGGCGCTAGTCCGAACACAACCTGTAAGTCTTGGGACTGGCCAATTTCTTCGTCCTGGCATACTGACCATGAATAGTTTCTCTGGTTTCCTTGTGGCATCGTGCGAGGTGCTTTGGCGGCACTTGGCATAACTGCAACGGTTCAAGCAGAAATCAACGAGCTCCCTGGCGCAGTGTTCCAGATCAAAACCTTCAATGCAAAGTCATGATTTCTGCATTATTTTACTACAGCAACAAAATCTCATGACACAGCGAAATAAAGCCGTCGAGTTCGGCAATATATAAACCCCCCCCCCCCCCCGGGGACGTCCTCCGTCCAGACGACGACCGCAGCCATATCTGCACCATTCCTTGCTGTTCTCGCATGCCCTTGAGTAGTTGGCAATGACGTACCAGCAATACGCTTCAAGGATCTCTTTGTGGATCATATTGCGCCATGGCACTTCACAGCCTATGAAAAGAATCCAATATCAGCAACAATCGCCTTGTTTTCATATATTATGCTAGCTTTTTGGCTATCATGTCACATGACAATCATCTTCAACTCAGGTAGCAGCACTTCTGGGGCAGGGGATTGTTCACTTTTGAGGAGGGTTGTGGGCGAAGTCAATGCCCTTCTTGATGTTTCCCTTGAGGCCCTCAACAGCCTTGCCCAACAGCTCCTTCTCCTTCTCGGTCAAACCTTCCAAGGGATTAGTAGCCTTTTCAGCGCCATTAGGCTAGAGCAAAGTTTGTCAGTACGCAGTGAAAAGCGGATAGTTAGGATTCGAAATGAATGAACGTACTCCAAGCTCAATGGGGACGGAGAAGAAGTCACAGCCGGTTGCCTTGGCGATTTCTTCGCCTCCTGGCACGCCGGGAAGGTAGACGTAACTGGGCTCAACGAGTCCCTTCTCGCCCTTGACAGCCCTCAGAAGCTTTTCGGCGAATCTAAACCAATCACTTAGTATGGAGTGAAATAAAGGAGTTACATTGTGCTGCAAGACGCAAACATACCGATAACCGGCATAGGCCATGGACAGAGTGGCGGAGCCAGCGCCGTCCTTGGCCTTGACAACTTCATCACCACCGAATTGAATACGGTTGACGAGAGCATCATACTTGACAGCAGGGATGTTGACAGCAGGCTTAGCCTTGCTGATTAGGGGCAGGATGGTTTCTCCAGAGTGGCCACCAACAACAGGAATGGTGAGCTTCTGAGGCTCCTTCTCACCAACAATGTCGGCAATGAAAGTCTCAGCTCGAACAATGTCGAGCGTGGTGACACCAAACAGACGTTGGGCATTGAACACCTTCTTGGCCTTGAGAACCTCGACCGAGATGGGAACAGTAGAGTTCACTGGATTTGAAATGACCAGGATGAAAGCCTTGGGGGCAACCTCAGCGGCGGTCTCGATCAAACCCTTAACAATACCGGCATTAATGTTGAAGAGGTCGTCACGGGTCATACCGGGCTTACCTGTTTGTTTGTCATGTTTAGCAATTGACACCTTGAGACAGCTTCCCAGAGGCTGATTTATGCAACCGCTGAACTGAAATCAAGTTAGGCTGTCACTTACGAGGAATACCGGCAGGAATGACAATGATGTCTGCATCCTTGAAGGCAGCCTTAGCGCCATCATTGGCGGGAAGGTAGCCAGTGATTTTCTTAGAGATGAGGTTTCAGATTAGCTTTAATCCATCTCCGCTGGTTCAGACCTCAACGAGACCATGTCGGGGCGATTAATGGCTTGTACGTACCGCGATGGAAGAGATGTGAGAAAGATCGGCAGCAACACCAGGGGTGTTGACAACATCGTAGAGGGCAAGCTCGTCAGCGAGGGGGCTCGTCTTCAAGAGCAGGGAGAGAGGCTTCAGAGCACAGCGAAGTCAGCAAATGAGCTCACGAAGAACTAAGACTAAACACCAGCCGGTACAGATAATTACTCACCTGGCCAATGCCACCAGAGGCTCCGGCAACAACTTTTGCATTGTAAATTGTCAGCACAGATTTGGACGTGGAAGCTTGATCGTGATGCGGGGTTGAGGGGCATTTGCACCTACCAGCTTTAACCATGTTGACTGTGATGAGTTTGATGTGATAAGAATTGAATATTAGCTAGCTTCAGAGCTGCGTGGAAGCTTGAGTGATCGGTCTTGGGCGGGAAATGTGCGTCCTTGACTCTCAAGAAGATGTTTTTTGGAAAGTTGGAAGTTTGAGAAACAGAGGAAAGAGAAATGCCGCTAGAAAGTTTCACGAGGAAATGGCGCGGCTACGCTGTATAACCCATCAAATGGAACCTTGGAGGTCTGCCACCTGCCTGCACAAGCCCGAGCTACATAGCAACGCGCGCCGAGGAGGGGCAGTTGACACCAATGGAAGAGGGGCAGTTGACCGGGCATAAGCTAGCATGACGTGGGGAATCAAGCTGCCGATAGTACCAGAGACACCTCATTTCGTAATCTTATGGCTAACAAATGCTCTATTCGCTGCAGTACAACTGGGCGTGGGGAGAAATGGCCAATTGAGCTGTTCCATGCAAGTCACTTTCGAGTGCATTAGGCGCACCAAAGGCGGCCAAGCTCTGCGTGACAACCAAGGAGGGCTCCGCCCGCCAGGCCCGCTACCCGTCAAGTCCCGATCACAGGGCATGGCTTGTGAAAGAGCAACGAATGATTCCGAGGTTATTTCCTTCTTACCTAGGTGGGCAGGCTAGCATCCGACTACTCACGAACCGAGCATTCAGCATCACTTCCCGATCCGATTCAGTAGAATCATCTTGTTGGCCGTGTTCTGCAACTTCGGCGAGAAAAGCCGCATGTTTCCGTTCCGGTGACCACTTCCAGGACACAATCACGTCAACATCAGGTTCGATCTTGTTGTATTCGTTGACCCACAACCAAGCTTCGGCCTCTGGGCTCCCGATGTACTGAAAATGAACGTAAAGAAGAATGGAGTTTGTTCAAAGCAAGACCGTTCCCATTCACAAACGCAGGGTCTTCCATGCTGCTTGGCGTACTCAACTTCCTAGTTTTCCAGCAGGATCTGCAAAGTCTGATTCGGAGCGACCTGCACCATACGTTTGCCAATCTTGATAGTTGAGTCACCAGCCCTGGCCCAAGTCTTCTGCAAAACACAAAGCAGTCTTCGAGAAGCAAGCCCCCTATTGCCTACATTCCCTCAAGAGCTGAAGTCGGAGAAAACACATATCACAAGGTCGACTTACGGCTACATCGACCATCCCATCTGTAACTTTGTGCTAGTTTTGCATATTACGCTTGCTCACAGAAGTACATTGAACTTTGCAATTTTGATAGAATTGGCATCTTCATTTTTCCCTGTCATTAATGGGTATGAGGTACCAGAGTGGATACTATATATCCTGCGGCTTCGACGACTAAGCCTGGGCCTATATGACATAATGATTTGCGAAAGAGATCTCTCAATCTCGAACGATGTCTATTCTCCGCTTTTGTTATACTGTTGGCTCGCAACCTTCAGTACTAATATTCTTTCTCTTGCATCCTCATACCCGATTGTATCTTCGTTTAGGAAGACTCCTCAGCCTTCTTGGCCTTGTTTCCTCGGAGCTTGGGCTCGGGCTCGGCTTTAACAGGTCGCTGAGATCGACGGATGGCGGAAACACGCTCGACAGCGGCGGATCGCAAGTCGGGGCGGTAACCGGACTTGGTAGTCAAGTTGGCGACGGCCTTGTAGGTCCTGAAGATTGTACTCGATTAGTTCCGTCGCTCTTTGCTGGACCTTTCCCAAGTTGGCTGCAACGTCTCTGTGTGAAGAACAACTGTTCTGCGGCAGCTACCGAATATGGCGCAACTTACTTTCGGCTGGTCTTGTTGCCACCGTGGGTGCTCTTGATGAAAGCCTTGGCGGGCTTGGTAGCATCAGTGGTCTTCTTGCTGATGACAGTAACACCACCCTTCTCGTTGGGGATGACACCAACGGCCTGATTCAGTCAAATTAGTATTTTTCTCACCGTAGATATTGGGTGGTCGTGGTCCGCTCGCGAATGATTGTACCTTAGCGTTGACGAAGCCAGCGTGCTGTATACAAGTTGTTAGCGCCTGAACCTTTTCGAAGTGAGAACTTTGCGGTTCTCGAGCTGTGAATGCAGTATACCTTTCGGCTGTTCTTGTTGGTCAAGTTCAAGGGGTCGTGGGAGAACTGAACACCGCCATTGCGGTTGCTCTTGGAGAGAAAGCAGTTGTTGTTGCCTATACAGGTAAATTCGTCAATATATCATCCATAGCAGGACCAACCAGCACCTCTCCACGACGCAAGACTTACGGACAATCTCCCAGATGAGGTCCGAGGACATGTTAGAAAGCGCGGGGGTAGCCATTGTGACGTTTTCGGTTGATTTGCGACGACGTAACGGGTATCTCACGGGCTTTCAAGTAACACTGGAAATTGTCGACGTATTCCCAAACTGTGGGCTCGCTTAACTGCCGGATTGCGGTTTAGTGCGCTATTGCTGTTCTCGGTCTGTGCCTATTGGCGTTAGTTGAATGCGGCCGTGGCTGTCAATCCTGTGGCGTGAGAGGACCTACGCCACATTTGCTTGCCAATAGGGGCGCAGTCAGGCCCCTGACCTCGAGATGGGATTGCGCGGACTGTCACAGCCGCATTCGATGGGGTAGTCATAGATGGTGCATGAGAAGTTCGTCATCCAAGAACTCAATCAGCCGTCTTTTGGCATCATCAGGTTCATCCGCCCCACACCCAGTTCTGAGTCCTCCAATCTCTAGATACACTACGGCGGCGTTCAGCACTAGCCATGACAAAGGCATAGACCTCTGCATTCCCCATCGAACGGGCTCGCATTCAGCACGGCAGCTCGATAGTTAAATAGTTTCACGACGACCCGAGTGATCCGCCACGTCGCCGCGATCCAGCGCAAGCGTCGCATCGGCAATCGACGAACGATCGAAGTTTCTTGCTCGAGCTTCATAGCCAGCAAGACGACATCAGCTTCTCTCGTCATGGCGTATATTCTCTTTGGTGTCTCCGTCCTGTTTATGGTCGTTGCGACAGCACTCTTCTTCACGCGCTCTCGATGGCGCCACCTCGTTCCTGAACTTCATCTGCCCGGTGCAGGCTATATTTACTCTCGATTACCGAGCAGCTTCACCGGCGACATCGAGGCCGGTCTTTCCAGTAGCACGTTTGACTTAGCCAGTAACTTGGAAGACGACAGCCGTGCTGGGCTCGACGATGCTGGCAAGAAGGAGATTCTGAAGACCATGAAGAAGAAACGCATGACTTTCGACCAAGCCAGGAAGGCTTATATGGATAATCGATTCAAGGCGAATGGTATTGGGCCAGACGGACGACCGAGGGACCCGAAATTCGTGAGCTTCTCCTGATGACCGTATTAAATGGCGAGGCAATCATCCTCACTCCTTTGTATTTTCCTACCAATCATGGCACAATGCCTACCTACTCGAGAGGTGTTATCTTGGTCCTTTGAGCTGCGGCTCTGCTCCAATTCGAGCCTTGGTGCTCTCCATCGTCTCTAGAGTATTGGCTCTTTTGTTGCTCAACACACGTTTTGAGGCTACTCTCAATTGCCTATTTCCTTTATTTTCTCTCCCAATAATTTCACTCAGTACTGTTTGTGCGTAATGTTACGATGTTCTTCTTTTTTTCTTAGCACGGAAGCACAATGAGTCAACTATTGTGTATTTTATTGATATTTCGGAGGCTTTGGGCGTGCATATACATTTGAGAAATCAAGCATCACAAGACATGTCTCGCTTCAACTCTGGCAATGCGTTTTGTCATTCAAATATTCGAACCACGCCCTCGAGCGCTCTTGAGATTCCTCGAGATTAAAAAATAAAGACAAAAAGTCTGTGTCGGATGATGAACATATATATACAGGTGACTCAGCTCTGCTCTTCTCGATCTTCTGCGTCGATACTGGCTTGCAGTTGTACTGATACAGTCGCCGAGGATTTGACTCTGCGAGTGGCTCAATACAGCAGAATCGACTTCAAACATTGATGTCAGGTTCTATTTCGTCTTTTTGCCCTCTGCAGCATCGGGGCTGTATGTACGTTCGTCGTCGCCCTCAATTTCTTTCACAAATTCGTCGACAGTCTTGGATTCTTTCTTCCACTGCTTCTCTGACATCTTTTTCTCCTTTTCGAACATCCAGGCTTCGGGCATGCGATAGGTACCGCCAAGCCGGTCAAATGCGGTGAAGAATTGGCCGTAATTCACCTCGAACCTGGAATGGTGCAACGAATGGCATGCGGCTCCGTTGACGACGGGATTATTGGTTAGGTACTCGCCGTCGTGGATGAGAATCGACCAGAAGTTGACGAACACAAACAGGACAACATATGCGACCTTCTGGAGAGGGAAAATGAAGGGAAAGATATGATACGGTAGAGATTGTGCGAATCCGTCCAGCGGATGGAAAGCATGGCTGGCATAGGGTGTAGGCATGATCCACTTGTGATGAGGCTTGTGAAGATGCTTGTAGACGAGGGGGTGAAGGTATCGATGAATCCAGTAGATGCAGAAATCGGTGAAGAGCAGGAAAAGAGGAAACTGGAGAATGCTATACCACATTCCAGGGCCCTCGTCAGTGGTATCGTACAAATTACCATAGCCTCGGACTTCGAGAAGAAATAGTGGTGCAGTGCAAACAGCCATGAAGGGCATTGACTTATTGGCTTGCTTGATCTCTAGCCAAATTTGGTTCTTGATGAACTTCGAATGCTTCAACGTTCGCTTGTCGAAAATCAAGTAATATGAAAGGGTTGCAAATATAAAGTATACAAGAATCCCAAAAATCCTGAACAGCCATTGGTTAGCAGGAAGAGCATACAACGACAGACTTCGGCCAAAAGATCATAACCAGGGATTATGGCAATTCTGGAGTTCATCAATCTTCTCACCATGTAATAAAGAAAAGAGTGGCCAATTGCCGATAAGGGTTATCACGAGTTAATGAACTCATGTAGGCAGCCTGAGAGGGCTGGACCTGTAGGAATTTCGTGGCAGATTTCCATGTCCATGAAGAAGATGCTTGGGCCGAAATGTTTGAGGCCGCTTTATCGAGAAACTCATACAGTTCCGACCTGATAGGATACAAATACGCGTAAGCATAGTCGGCGATGAAGGTATCGGTGAGTTCCAACACGATATCCATGGTGGCAGGAGGTCAAAATAATCGTTGTTCGTTGTTATCACCGGTGTTACTGTGGCATTCAGAGCGCTTGCGCCTGATTCCGGGAGCTCGAGAAAGGTGAAAGTCGATTCGCTGCAGTCTCGTCGTTGTCTAGACCTCCGGAACACTCGGTGAGGCACGAGTTGCACCGGTGATGGCAATGTCGGCCTGGATGCGCCGGCGAGCGGCGAGCGACATCTCCGTCTTTTATTTCCAGTTCAAGCAGGGTGACAGGGGGGCCGCTACCCCGAAAAAAAGAACGACGCTCGGAGCTTAGTCGCAACGCGAACTAAAATTGGGCCACTGATGTGGTTGACAGCCGACGCCACCACGTTCAAGGGCGGTAAAATCGCATTGTTGCACCAGACAGCTCTTGGTTCCTGCCAAGCGCTGAACTCTGCTATTTTGACACTGCATAGCAATAATGACTACATCTAGTTTGATTTGTCATGCTGTTAGTATCCAAGTCTTTCAGGCTAAGTTCTGCTTGCAAGAAAAAAAAAAAGAAAAAAAAAAAGGCTCTCCGTCCTGGCTAACTTAGGATATTCACTGTAATAGCACTTGGTCAAATGTGGGGCTCGCTGTCAGAGCATGAGGTGCGGACATGAGGGAGTTCAACAATGTCAGGTTCCTGCAGTCATGCATAGTCTTTGATCCCCATCGCTGCCGCCATGGTCAGCGACCCTCATGACCTTGTCGGTCTTTTGCTCGATGCCCGAAGAGCCAAACTCAAGGACCTGAACGACGCCAGTGCAGCTTCCGGGTCTGCGGGCTTCCGGATTCGAGAAATGGCATGACAAGCAGATCTCACGACTAATACAGCGCACACCGGCTGGACGAAGGTCCCACAGCTGTTAGCCGAATTGGGTTTTGGAGCGATCAAGAAGGGGAGGTGATATCGCTCCTTGTCGGCCCAGCTCAGCCCCGTCGATCTGAACATCACCGCTCACGCTTCCCCAGCTTTGTCCAGCGCCTACCACCCGTTCCCTGATTGCAATATTGCTATTTGTCGATTCCGAAGGCGCGATGCTTATGGCATTTACTTGAGCAGAAGAAGGAAAGCCGCCATATTTGTTCTCCCGAATAGCAATGGCATCGTCTTCCGGGCCTTGAAATCCACCATATTCATATCTGTTTGCCTTGTAGTGGAGCCGTGCAGATTGATAACAGACAAATCACACTATATCGATCTCGCGTGGTCCACATCGCCAAGTTCAGCAGCCGCTGAGCAAGTCGATCTGTACACTGCGGCGAGGTTGCAATTCTTGCGAAACATTCAGCCAAATGTGACATTTGTCTACATACCTAGGTACTCTCAGTTTGGTTGAAAGCACTGGAGGTTGGACTCTTGAAGTACCTCGCGCCGCGAATCTCCCGTGGACGAGTGGCTGTCTGCGTCGTGCACTCAGGAAATCCTGGCACAGATACTCCATATGCATGAGAGTCATGTAGTGCACACTTGGCTGCAAATGCACAACTCATGGATAAACTTGTCGTCGGTCAAGGATCGTCCGCTTGTCCTGCGATCCCGTCTTAATGGCATGAGTCCCGTTTCTAGTTGCGTCTACCATCACGACGGCTGCTGGTCTATTCTGGGTTCGGTCGAAAATCGTGCGGCTTTGGTTCAAGTGGCGTCCTGACTGGTACCAGGGATATTTACTATGGGAACTTAGACTGTCTTTGTGGCGCGAGTTGCAGCGAGTCGAAGCGAGTTGGCCTTAATGGGACCATGAAGCTGCCCATAGGGAAATAATCAAGCCTGATATTCAATCTTATTCTGAGGTTTAGGGGATTAGGCTACTACAAGTTCTTGACCTGGCAATTTCAGGTGAGAAAAAGCGTCTGGTTGAATGAAACCCCTTTCTGGCTAAGTAGGTAGCACATGGGTCATAGATATGGATTGCATTATTATTCTTGAAGGGTTTTGGAGTTAGCTAAATCGTATTACCTTGTGACCAATGATTCATGGTAAGTTGTTTCGAGCGTTCCATGGCTGTTCAATATAACAGTGTATGCATCAGTGGGCCGAATTTTTAGCACACACTAACAACCAGAGCGCCATAAATTTAGAGAGGGAAGTTCTCCTTCTTGCGCCACATAACAATGGTACCCGCCATGTGAAGAGTTCATCAGCATGGGAGGTTTATGCAACCGTGGCACCTGGTCAACACTGCCCATTTCTCAACCATCCATGCCGAGTCGGGTTCATTCAAAGCCTTTCAGTGTGTCCCATAGCCAGAATATTACAGTCGTGGGTCCACAGCAATCGGCGAGTTAATACTGATGGTCTCTAAATATATATAAAGTTTTACATACATACCCTATAGACGGCGAGACTGCACAAGATGTTTCAGTCATGGCTGCCGACGATAGCATATTCCCATTTGTAGCTCGAGGGGAGCCTCATTCAGCAGTTTCCGACTGTGAATATACCATCTACAGCTGTTTATACTAGAATACCCCCGTCGATGGAGCATATATGGGCCTCTGGTCTAAAAAGTCTGATGATAACCCGAAGTGTTATATAAAAGTATGGGTAATATTGCCAGCGTGGAAAAAAATATCCACTGGCACCACAGCACAGCCGAATTTACACTGCGGAAGCGGACACCTACCAATAGGTACTCTCAAGTCCTTGAATTTCGGACCATGTGGAGGCTAATCTTGGGTTTGTACGCTCCCCAAAACTGCCCATTTATTCCTTTGGCGCATGACACGCCTGGGACGGCCAACATGGTCTCGGCGGGAGCAGGCAAAAGAGAGATAGACAGGGCAGTAAGTAATGTACTAATACATGTGTTTCCCTTAATGTTCGACTGCGTCCAAGCTGAGATTGATTGTTTGTTTCAGCACAGAATGCTATATAAAGGAACGAGCCCCTTTGAGCACAAACTATGACCGGGAACGACGGCTGTAATTTCGAGACTGGGCAGTAGATGTCCATCTTTTGTGCCAATAGCTAAATGAATCTCATCGTGCAGACCGGCTCGGCACATACATGCATACATAGAAGTACATGTGTGAGACATACGGCTAATTTGACAAAAATTGGGTTACTCTGAGACATCAACAGTGCTTACAGGTAGCGTCATTGCGCTACTTAAAGTTGTTGGAAACCTTGCGTGGTAGGAACACATCTGAGTTGAACAGAAAGTGGCCGGCCGACCGAAACTGTGGGATCGTGAGACCAAAAGTAAGTGAAAGAATAAGATGCGATATTAGGACAGAAACTTTCGCTCCGCAGTGGAAGGCGATACGAAAGTCCAAACCTTGACAAATAGACTATTTGGGCAGGCTCTAGCTATCACAAACCGTAGCACGGGGCTGAGATGTATGTAATATGTATGTACAATGGCTTCTGTTGTTTTGCTGACCTAGCATCAGCCACGTCAAAAGGCGGATGAGATTTTACAAGGACAAGGGGGAGGTCATGTAGGTCAATGGGGGCTACAGGCTACCGCGGCCCCCACCAGACAGACCCCTTACTACCTCTCTACGACTACATGCAATTCTGTGGGCCTCTCTCGGCCTCTTCCAGAGTGCAGGCGCAGGTGAAGGTGCAGGGTGGCTCCTCCCACCTGCTCCTCCCAACATTGACGAGGGCGGCCGAAAGCACGAGGCTTTCCTTCTCTTTCGTCTCCAGTTGCGAGCTGCAGCAGAGTATGTTTGATTCGACTCGCACTTGATAATGCGCACCAGTTGCAAGAATCATGGAAGATGATCCGGCAATATCTGAGTCAATTTTTGAGAGAGACAGAATTCTTTTCCAAGCACAAGTTAAAGGTTAAATTACCTAACTAGGTATGTACCCAATTAAGAATCTCACTAGTCAACCTCCCAAGAAAATCCCTTTCTGCCCATTATGAACGATCAACGATCAATGAGTGATATCGGTTCAATAACGGCCCATAAGCTTTGTCGCAGCAGTTGAGATCTCGACTATGTAGGTCTCATGACTGACACAGAACAAGGTTGACTCAGATGCACCGGCAGCTCTGAATGGCATGCCATATAGTCGTAGACTCGGCGGCCACAGCCCTTGAGAAGTTTGGGCTGCTTGACGCGCCGGAGTGATACATGTCCACATAGAATTAAAGTGTGTCTTGACTGCTGTGCGAGGCTCAGGACAGGTAGGAAACGTGGTGCAACAGATGCCTGACAGCGCTCCAGCCTTGACCGAAGCCCCAGAGCCACCCCAATCGGCGGCGCCACGAACCCGGCGACTCGCCCGGGCTTTTTGTCTTCGCACGCCCGTCATCTTCTGCCCTGCACAGTAGTCCCACTGCGTCTGGTATCGGTGTCTGGTGCTTCCAACTCCAGCCATGCAGACTGGAGGGACCAGCTAGTGCATGCATGCTTCAGTTCGAACAATACCCCAGCGTTCCCATCCCAGCTATGCTGGCCGCTGCCGCCTCTCAGTTCGCCTGCTTGACTGCCGTGTACACATCTGTCCGGGCACCTGACATGGACTCCGTTGGCCTGGAGCGCACCGAGTACAACTGCAGCACCGTCACAGCCCGCCCCTCCAGCCCCACCCCCCTCCGGTGCGCTCCCACGGCGTGCGTGTTTCTCTCCCCGGCCACGCCCCCTCCACAGGAGAGACACGCGCTAAGGATGTACCACCAGCCCCTGCTGCATGTTCCCTGCACCCACCCGACTGCTCTTGGGTCTCAGCGCCCCATGGCCCGTCGCCCGTCGTGCTCCAAAGTCCACAGAAGCAGAAGCCAGTCTCGCTTTCCATGGCTCCACTAATCCCATCATCCCCAGCGACGCCTTGCTTCCTCCATCACCTTCCCTCTTCACCTTTTTCCTCCCCCCTTCCCACCGTCTCCACCACGGCCAAATATCTCAACTCGTCTCTTTCACCATTGTCATCCCTCCTGTGCGCGACGAGGGAAGTAAGCCTGAAGTGGCCGATAGTCTTCCCACGATCACGTCCCGCCTCACGCCTTTCATCGGCTGTCATTGTCTGACTGAGCTTTGTTGTCTGTCAGCACCTGGTGTTGGTTCGCGCGCGCGAGCTCTGCCGCCTCGACTGTCTACCTGTAAATCGGGGAGCAAAACTTGCCGCGGCCGCCGTGTGGCTTCGAGCCCGAGTCGAAAATCAAAAGCGGTACCTGGTAGCCCGTCGTCAATAAGGCTTCGATCTTTGCGACTGCGCCATTTCGTAATACATCTATTCACCATGTCTATGTATTCTCATCGTGCCATGGGGGCAGTCCCCCCGGGCAATTCAGGACGCCTCAACGAGCTCCTGGACCAGATTCGAGCCGAATTTGAAACCCAGCTTCGACAGACTGAGGGTTTTGAGCACCAGAGTGAGTTCTTTATTCGTGTTTGCCAGATCGGTGATTCAATGGCAATCTTTGTCCGCTAACAGGTTGCATCACTACAGTCTCTGCTCAGGTCAGCGAAATGCAATTGGTCCGAGAAAAGGTATATGCCATGGAGCAAACTCACATGACTCTCAAGCAGAAGTAAGTTTGATGGCCATTGTTGATTTGATCATTACAGGATGCGTTCTGACCGAATCCTTCGCCAGATATGAGGAAGAAATCAGTATGCTTCGACATCAGCTTGAGAATGCCCACAAAGGGGGGCCTCAGCCTGGCATGCCAGGTCCACCACAGCACCCAGGACCTTCTCAGCAGCCTCCTTCAATCGCGCCAGGCAACGGTTTATTCAGCGGCATCATGGCTGGTGGTAATCAAGCTGGACTTGCTCCTCCTCAGCAACAGCAGCACGCGCCTCCCCAAGAGCAACAAATGGGTCCTCAGCATCAAATGGCCCAGGGTCCTCCTGGGCTTCCTGTTCCTCCACCGCATCCAAATGCACAGCAGCCTCCCTACCAAGGAGGCTATCCGCAGGGTCCCGTTTCGAATGGAATGGGGCCTCAGCCACCTCAAAGTACTGCTTCTCCTGGCCCGGGCCGACGAGGCGTCGGCCGCCCGCCAAACGCTGTCGGTCCTGCTACTCCTCAAATCAACACTCCTGTACCTTACCCTGGCAATGCTCAGTCGCCTCAGGTTAGCCATCCCACACCGGATCACGGTCGCATGGGCGGACCTCGAGCGCCACCTGTTGGCAACGCGTTGGGCGAACTGGAGGTTGAGGCGGTGGCACCACACAACAAGAAGACTGGCACGGACTGGTATGCGATCTTCAATCCTGCTGTTCAGCGGGTTTTGGACGTGGACCTTGTCCACTCCCTTACTCACGAGAGTGTGGTCTGCTGCGTGCGATTCAGCCATGACGGCAAATATGTCGCCACAGGTTGCAACAGATCCGCTCAAATCTTTGACGTGCAGACAGGAGAGAAAGTTTGCGTACTCGAGGACCACAATGCTCAGGATATGACGGCAGACCTGTATATTCGAAGCGTATGTTTTAGCCCCGATGGCCGTTACCTTGCAACCGGCGCTGAAGACAAATTGATTCGCGTAAGTAATGTCTCCGTTAGAATCATTGTACATGAAGAGAGAGAAAGTGTCAGTAGACAGAGCCAGGGCAGTCGATGATTAACGGGTTTTCTTCAGGTCTGGGACATTCAATCGAGGACGATTCGCAACCACTTCTCCGGTCACGAGCAAGACATCTACTCCCTCGATTTTGCACGTGACGGTCGAACGATTGCATCTGGTAGCGGCGACCGAACGGTTCGACTGTGGGATATTGAGCAAGGCACAAACACCTTGACCCTCACTATTGAAGATGGTGTTACCACCGTGGCTATTTCTCCAGACACCCAGTACGTTGCTGCTGGATCTCTGGACAAGAGTGTGCGAGTCTGGGACATTCATTCTGGATTCTTGGTCGAACGCCTCGAGGGCCCCGATGGACATAAAGACTCTGTCTACTCTGTGGCCTTCTCACCCAATGGCAAGGATCTCGTCAGTGGTAGTTTGGACCGCACTATCAAGATGTGGGAACTTAGCTCCCCGCGAGGCGGACAGAGTGCGGCACCAAAGGGCGGCAAGTGCGTCAAGACGTTCGAGGGTCATCGCGACTTTGTGCTGTCCGTCGCCCTGACGCCTGATGCGAACTGGGTTCTGTCTGGATCCAAGGATCGAGGTGTTCAGTTCTGGGACCCACGAACCGGCACAACCCAGCTTATGCTTCAAGGTCACAAGAACTCTGTCATCTCGGTGGCACCCAGTCCGCAAGGCGGATATTTCGCAACGGGATCTGGAGATATGAAAGCACGTATATGGTCGTACCGACCATTCTAAATGTATTCTTACCGCGACTTTTAAAAAGCTTGGTGTTTGGAAATCCACACGACATGAGGAAGTTGCGCAGACCAGGCAGCTGCTGAGAGAGACATAGAGGATTCGTTATTGAGGAAGCAGTGGGTATTTACCATGGTGCTCATCCGGAAACAGGGCAATACCGAGGTCGGCGCACAGGCAGCGAATACAAAGGATTTGGAAAGGCTCAGTGCGGGTTTGGGGAATTGTGCAGTTAATGGATCGACAATGTATTGACGTGGACTTGGTTTGTTTTTTAGTAGTGTTTTCCCTTGTTGTTGTCTGATAATGGAACGAGCATTTGCAACATTATTTTCGATTTCTTTGATTCTACGTATAAAATCGTATTGTACCCATCACGTGGCGTGTGGAAAGACTTCTGACCTCCAAAATAACGTACGCCGGTTCATGTGTGATTCTAGCCTCTACAAGCTAACCTAAAGATCCGAACAAGCTTGAAAGAGCGTCCTCTTTCTTCTTCTTTTTCTTTCTTGATTGTTCTTTATTGTCATCAGACCCAGCAGCTTGTTTCCCTCCCTTGGAGTCTCGTTTCTTCGGCGCCGATGTCTCTGTAGTCGTAGGATTGTTTCCAGCACCAACGATATCTTGTCGAAGAATAGCCACGCCCCGGTCTGCGGTTTCAGGATTGGGAGTCGCTGAATGGCTTCTTGCTTTGCCTTGTCGTTGCGCCTCCAACATTTTCTCCGGGTGAGCTTGCTGCTCTCGCGGCAAGCACTTCGTCAACGGAGCATGTACCTGGCCGAGAACAGCGAGGAGAAGCAGGCCAAGGGGCGCATGTTGGTTATCGGCCGTCAATTGACTGAAAGCACTGCAACAAATTGGTCAGGCCTGGTGGGCTTCTGCGGTGTTCTGTGATTCGTATCACTCACACCAAGGCTCGGGGCAATATGGAGTTGTTGAGCCAGACAAGACGAGGTTTAACATCATCAGCGCCACTGCGCTTTTTGGCAAAATTTTGCGAGTTCACAAAGGCATCGAGTCTCTTTAGGGAACGGCGAAGTATCCCGAAGGTAGACCACCAATGCGATGGACGGTGTTGGTTTCGATGGCGGTGATTGAATGCGTCTAGCAGTGGTAGAACGGTGGATAGAGTGGTCCGCAGCTGATCCATCCATGGTTCCATCTGCCTACTGCTGATGGAGGATACATCGGGTGAGGTTCGTGAAATTGGTGAAAGATTATGTTGTTTCATTTGTGAAGCCATGTCGGCGGGCTGTTTCAGGGCCAGAGAGTACTACTTGCGGTTGGTCACATGGCGGATTTTGAGGAAGTGTCAGGTCTGGAGATCAATTCAAGGACTCTTGCTCAGGAGCGATACTCTCATCGCTTATATGCTGAAGAAAAAGTGGTGGTCCCCACACATGGCGTAGCCAAAGCTATTGTTGCACAGCTCAAGGCTATAGGTATCACAGGGGAGTAGGTTTGAGGGTCGTGTGGATTTTTTCGTCTGGTGCTCCATTGATTACGTCGCAGAGTTCTTGCCCCGCAGAAGAGCCAATTGAGGCCCAGCAGTGATTGGCGGCCCATGCGAGGCTGAGAGATGTCTTCAGTCTGGTTCTCCATATTAATAGAAGCATCGCAGATTTAACTCATCCAACCGCTGAAGGTGGAGAAAATTATTTTTCGCGGAGCAGTGCGTTTGCAGCAGACGCTGGTTCAGATAACCTGTAACCTTGCATGCCTTTTTTGGTGGAAATTTTTATGATCTACCAAAGCCTCCAAACTAGATCAAATGACATTTGATAGTAGTTTCCTGGAACAGACAATGATGAGCTTCTTGGTTGTCAAGGAGCTGGCAGCCATCGACTCAAGTACCTAGGTATATATTATCGAGGGCGGCGCGGCCGATTGCCCCCACCAGACATGCAATGATCCTCCACCTGCACCTGACCAGTTGACCTCCAAACAGCTCTGGACCAGGCTTTACCAAGCTCCGCCCCCCGCTCAAATGCTCTCACTCCCTATCAGTACCCCAGCCGCCGGGGCAAGCTTGGTGCTGCGCTAGCTGCAAGAGATAAGACTACGAGGTGCCTTGGCACGAGTGTTCTAAACGCATCTAATTGACAGCTTTCGGTGTCCAAGTCCCAAAGCCATTCTATTTGCATACAACGCTCTCTTGCAATCTTTGTAGCATCGCACCACCGGCCACCTGAATCACAAAAAAAAGCCCTGAATCCACGTTGGAATCCCACGATTCGGCCGTGCTAGGACCCCAGATCGAACGACCCATCTACCCGCTTTGCTCTGACGGCCAGACGTCGCTGCCCTGGTGAACAAGTGGCCATTACGACAACGAACCTTCGTCTAGTTTCGGAAGTGAACGGCCTTTTCCAGGCAAGCCGTGAACCTGTCACCCTACCTGTATGCTGGTGGTTCGGCTGGCACCATTAAAGCCAACCAAAGATGTCGCCGGCGCCGCGAAACCCTACTTCTTGGGATGAGTATGATGGACGCTTGTCGCCGTCCGGGAGCCTCACATCAGCCGTCATAGAGGAAGACGACGCAGTTTTGGACGGGAGCGGAGACGATGTCCAACGGCCGCTTTTGGGCGCAGAGCGTAGGAGGTGTGTATGTTGCTACTCAGGCCAGACTAAGTCCCCCTCTAATGCGTGCATGCATCCAGGTCCTCTGTCACGAACCGCTTGGCTGCCATGGCAGATATCGGAGGAGTCAACAGCTTCAGATCATTTGCTAGAAGCTGGCAACGTGCTGCGTCGTTCGCCGAGGTCATTCCACGCCGCCCAAGCTTTGTCCTCGCCACCGAAACAGACGGCGTCGATGTCCCACGGGACGGCGGCATTGAGTATGGCCGGAGCCACGTTGATAACAGTCTTCAGCACCAGACGGGACTCTTGAGACAACATCTGCAAGCCTCTTCGCAGGATGCAGGTGCTGCCCTGTCCCCACAGGTTAACCCTACAAGGTCTGAAGCTGCGGACGGTCCCTCAATGGACGACTTTCGGGAACGCGAGCGTAAGGCTTTGGACACTGAAATGGCATCTGGAGCTCTTCTTGGTGGCTCGCCATCGACTCGTTCCAGCATCTTTGCTGTTCCACCCCACTTGGCTGCACCCGAGGTCGTAGGTAGTTATGGCACACTTTATGGCACCATAAGTAGCGGCAGATTTCGTTCTCAGTCCTCAGCAAGCTTCGACAGTACATGGGCCGTTCGTAATGAGGCTAGAGATACAGACGGCACAGATACGGCACTCGGTGAAGAAAATCCCATCTTGGTCAAGGAAGTCAAGCAGGGTGACAGAGTTGTCCTCACAGTCGACGGCCAAAGCACTCTGCCTCAGTCTGTCTTCAACTCAATCAACGCTATAATCGGTGTTGGGCTTCTTAGCTTACCATTGGCATTCAAGACGAGTGGCTGGGTCATTGGACTGGTCATTCTGACTCTGACTGCGGCCGTCACAGCCCATACAGGAAAGCTTCTCGGTAAATGCATGCAGTACGATCCGAGCATAATTACGTATTCAGATCTTGCATATGTTGCTTTCGGGACACGAGCCCGGGTTATTGTCTCGGCGCTCTTCACGCTAGAGCTCATCGCGGCCTGCGTCGCTCTCGTCATTCTATTTTCCGATTCCCTCGATTTATTGCTGCCACATTTCGCCTCTGCTACCATTTGGAAGTGCGTATGTGCCGCGTTGATTTTGGTATTGAATATTCTTCCCCTGCGTTGGCTTAGTTATACGAGCATCCTGGGCATTTTTTCAACATTCTGCAGTGAGTTAAGCCTTGAATGTCTTATTGAACCTACCGTGCCGCTTCGCTAACCGATCGTCTTTGCAGTTGTTTGTATTGTCATTGTTGATGGGCTCCTGAAAAAGGAAACGCCAGGTTCCTTGTGGCAACCAGCAAAGACTTACCTCCTCCCGTCCAACTGGCTCTCGCTTCCTCTCGCTTACGGACTCATGGCCAGTCCTTGGGGCGCACACTCTGTGTTTCCATCGGTAAGATCCTTTGTTCTGTGCTGTGAAATAAGCGCGAGCATCAATGACTGGAGGATTTAACCATTTCTCATAGATCTACAGAGATATGCGTCACCCGCATAAGTGGAAGCAAGCTGTCAACGTGACGTTTTCATTTTCGGTAGGATTTTGCCCTGATCTATACAATACGAACCGACTCACCGGCATATATACTTTGCAAACGCCTACTGACGTTTTATTATGATACAGTACGTTCTCGATACCTGCCTAGCGGTAATCGGCATTCTCATGTTCGGAGATGGTATTAAGGATGCTATCACGTCCAACATTATTCGGACAGTGGGCTATCCCGAATCTCTGACACTGATCATATGTATCTTCGTCACCATCATACCACTCACCAAGATTCCCTTGAACGCACGCCCTCTCATCACTACTGCTGACGTCATTTGCGGTGTTCATCGAGAATGGCAACATCACCCGTCTGGCTCAAGTTCTCGATCTCCAGCTCTCGTGAGTGGTTTGAGAGCAATCATCCGGGTGTTTGTTGTCTTGATCTTGCTGGGTATTTCCATCCTGTTTCCCGCCTTCGACTCAGTGTGTGCCTTCCTCGGCGCCGCACTTTGCTCCCTCATCTCGGTCATCTTACCCATATGTTTCTACCTCAAACTATTTCAGCATGAAATTACCAAGCGTGAGCGTGTTCTTTCTTGGGCTTTACTTATCACATTCTCCATATTTGGGTTGCTGGGCACAATTTGGACATTTTTACCGAAACGTCTCGTTGGAGCATGAGAGACACTCGGAGGCACCTGTCATGTACTTGGGCCAAACAGGGGCTTTCGAAAGTCAAAGTTGGAATATCATTTACTTTGACCCAGTGTAGATACAATTAATACCCTTCCCCAATAACCTTTATGTGGAGCCTTGTTGAGTTCCGATAAGTCAGAGCGAAGTCGTAATTATCTAAAAATGTGCTGATTATGTTTGGATCATAAGTTGTGCAAGTTCACCGACGGCATTCTCGACGACACAGTGGTTGATGTTCGACCCTTACTAGTTGGCTAGTTTGCTTCTTTCCGAAGGACAGCACAGACAGACAATTTAGTGAATGTGTAACTTCTCGTGATGATGTCTGTTGTCAAACAGCCGAAAGGGCCAGCAGATACTGTTGAGATGAAATTCGATAGACCTGATTATTCTATAGTAGCGGAAGCCTGTCCTTTTATGTTGAGCTTTGCTCCCTTCTTTTTTAGTGACAGAGTCTGGTCAGTAATAGACCTGGATCATGCATGAATGCACTCCATCCGGAGTCATACGTCGTTCTTGTGTATATCTCTTTGCGAAAAATTGGTTTTCTCACCTTGATGGCAGTCCACCTGTTATCTGTTGCTTGAGCCATCGTCTGGGCTGTCTGTACATTGCTCACATCATCACTTGCGAACGACGACCTCGGATTTCAGTAGAGTTAGCTTGCTCACAATCGATAGATTCAATGTATGACGCGTAGCAAAAAGCGGGCTACAAGTTTGAGTGGGTAACCTCTGGTATTATCCTAACTAATTGTGGAGTTATCCGATACTCAGAAAGCGAGTCACAGCTCATATGATCCTCTCGCGTGTGACATATGCGAAAAGAGACCCCATCGAAAATAAGTCATCGCATACTTGGCGAGGATGGCCATGGCCATGACCACGATTGACGGCTCACGACTCATTTCTCTACCAACCGCCAACCCACTCAACGTCCCCGAGATCAGTACGCTTGTGATCTCTCCGCCAGTTCCAATCTCTACCCTTGTTCCAAGGGCAATCCTTTGTCCGATCTTTGACCCAAGTCTTATTTGTATTGTTATTCGCTGAATGATCCAAAACGCCTGCTTCGTAAGTCCTATACCCAAACCCAAAATGACGTCGCGACTTCGCACCAGGCGACTTCTCCGCCTCCATTGTTGCTCCCTGGCCCCTACGCCGCTCCCCGAGTGCAGCCCACTTATCATAGTTGAGTCTCTTCGAAGGTGAGTATCGAGGAGTTACAATGGGGACAGACTTGACTACAGGGGAGTCTTGAAAGAAGAAACCATCGGCGACGAGGTCATCGTCCACATCGCCCTTGATGGTAACTTGGGAAGTCGGGACGACATCAACAGCATCGTGCTTCTTAGCCTCGGTTCTGCTTTCATGACTCCAAGTTCTGGAGTTGATCTCTTGAAGTGCCCTCCTCTGTTCTGCTTGTTCTTCTTCGTCTTCGTCCCACATGTCACTCCAACTTTTCGAGACAGCATCCTTCGGCCGGCCAAAGACTGTAGACATCGATAAGGCCAAAGGCTTAGCCATGGTGATTGGCAATGAGCCCGCGGCAGGGGACACTCGCGGCCGAAGTGGCTTGTTGATTGCAAGTGATCTCATCGAGACATCCAGCTGAGAACCGAGTACTGATGACATGGACGGGGTCTGAATACTGGCGGCGCACCAGTCGACAGTTTCGCCAGACTTCGAGAACAAATCCTCAGTGTAGCTTTCATTGTCAGGAATGGCACTCAGTTGGCGAGTATGGCGATTTGGAGTAACGTGCAAAGCCTTTGCCCAAGGGAAGGCACCGGATTGGTTGTCGACGTGTGGGCTCTGAATGGAAGGTGTCCGGAAAGGCTCGCGGTTCGCAGATGCAACGGTAGCTTTCTCTGCTCCGCAGAATTCATCGAGAGACTCGTCTTCTGTGGTGAAACTGACTATGCGGAGGAGAGCATCTCTAGCACCTTCGAGCGAACGTCTTCTAGGATCCAGATTCATGCACTGGACGATAACTTCGTAGGTATCTTGTGACATGTCAGGGAATACGTCGAATAAGCTCTGCTTGTCGCGGGAGAAATCCAGGAACAGAGGATCCGCCTCTGTCGGCGTGGTAAAAGGATTTCGCGAGAAGAGAATGTTGAGCAAGCAGATACCGATAGCCCAGATGTCAGCTTCAGCGGGAGAGTAGCCGGCACCAGCCGAATCAAACTGCTCTGGTGCCATATAGCGGTCGCTTCCCACAGTCATTTCATAAGACCACTTGTCCTTGGTCGCGAGCCCAAAATCGCCGAGTTTCATGGCACCGTCCTGCGTGAGGAAGATGTTCTCCGGTTTGATGTCACGGTGATAGACACCCTTAGAGTGAATGTATGACACGGCGTCAACAAGCTGAAGCATGAATTGACGGACATGCTCGGTTTGCAATGGGCCATGCCCGTTCCGAATTGCTTCGTAAAGATCGCCCTGCGAACAAAACTCCATAACCAGGTAGACATGAGCCTCGGTCTCAAATGAGCCGAGAAGATTGACAATATGCTCATGGTTTCCGAGACTGCTGTGCAGAGCAAGCTCTTCGGATTTCTCGTCCACAGCTAATTCGAATCCTGATTCGCAGGGTGTAGACTTCTTGGTCATACATTTGATGGCCACTGTCTGGTTGGTCATCAGGTCTTGCGCCATGAACACCAAGCCGAAAGAGCCATGATTCAAAGGCGTGATGGTTTGGTAACGCCCCTCAAGCAAAACACCTCCGGTAAATTTGTCCTTAAAACATTCCATGATGCTGATTGTGTTGTGAAACAAAGAAATTCGTTAAGGAAGACGGCGAGTAAAGCGTGTTGATGTGAAGCAAAAGATGATAACGTAATACTTGTACAATTGAAATTTGCTGATATATGCGGTTTGTCCTGGCTCCAGATAAGATAGTTCAAGTTCTGATGTGCCGCCGGAAGCAAGTGCTTTTTTTGTAGCCACTGAAACTGTGATTCCGTCGAAGCGGGTTGAAAAGAAGATGTGTTGACTGAGTTATTGGTGATGATGAGCGGAGAAAGACAAGGTGAAATGTACAATAATGGCAACAGGTTGGAAAAGAGACGATGCACCTGAAACGGGTGGTGGCTTTGCGATGTATAGAATCAACAGATCATTTGCAAGGATATAAGCTGAAGACAAAAGGAAGAGCGTATTATCAAATAGTCGTGGCGGCAAGCAGTAAGAGCCTGATGGCTCGAACATAGGCGGTGAAGAAGGCGACAGAAATCGTTATGATGACATGGATAATCGTTGAGTTTATGCAGGACAAAGTTTCGTGATGTTGAGCAGTGGCGCGAGACGGTGGCCGGTTCGGATGCTGTACCGGCTGGCTATCGAACGGTGAAGCTGAAGAACGGTCGCCGGTTTTAATCGTTACGTTTGAAACAAAACGAATAAGAGGCGGGCGGTTGGAGCTGAAGTCTCGCAAGGGTATCTCGACTCGTGCCACGAGATGATAAGGCGAATGAGAAGGAGCCAACGAGAAGTGAATTAGGTGTGCCGCACGAGGAGAACCCCAACGACCCAATGTGTGCCTGGGGTTATACTTTGAACGCCCGTGGAGGGTTACGTCTAGTTGCTTTTGAAAGGTAGACTTGAAGCCGAAAGGACCAGTAGATGATCCAAATTGATGGATGAGATGACCGAGATCAAACCCGGTGTGTCGGTCCGGGTAAACCTTCAGTCGCCAAAATTGTCGTGCTGAAGGTGAAAGGGTGCGTTCGTTCGGGTATATCGGCAATTTAAGGATCCTTCTTTCTTTCAGCCTTTCTTGATGATGAGAACGAGTCAATCAATCAATGGCAGTCGAAATTGCGTGGTGCGGGCGGCGGACAGCGGGCGACAAGTGATGAATTGAGTCACGAGCGCTTGGGGGGGATCGGATGCTGCCTGTCGAGGATGAGTGTCGAACTACGCAATGTCGAGTAGAAAGAAGGCCTTGCCAGAACGGAAAGGAAGGGCGTCACGTAGAAGGAAAGAGGAGCGGAACGAAAGGAGATGTGCGAGGAATGGATGATAAAAGGACGGATGGTAACAGAAGGTGAGAATGGCGGTGATGGGAAGCGGATGGATGGGATGGAACGAGCTGGAAGCTGGAAGGGGAGGGGGCGTGTATCACTGGGCGGGAATCTGGGGGGGGGGGCAAGGACGGTCGAGGGAACGAGAACATGCGAGCAGAAGCCTTGTCGAGAGTCGAGGGAATGGCGGTACGACGGGCAACGGAGCCAGCAATCCTATCCACTCAACGCTGGCCACAGTCTACATGGATCCGGATTGGCGCCAGGTCGGGGCCATTAGCCGGCAGCACGCAATGGTGTCACTCACAGTGAAGGGCGTCCCATCGTAAGAGTCAACCGGCTGCCGGTTTCGCACTGGGCAGACAAGTTGTGAGAAGCAGGTGGCAATGACAGGTCTGCCTGTTCGTCACCTCTCGACATAGTGTGGTGTGACAATTCAGACTGTACATTTACCAGATGATGGTTGCAACTGTTGTTGTCTTGAAGCGGCGGATAAACACTGTTAGCTGAGGACTCGTGTGCACCGAGGCGTAACGGTGCTTCATTGAAGTATCCCTTAAACATCTGCTCGAGAGATAAACTTCTGGCCAAGTGGCATATGTTCCAGGAGGGTGGGTCGCGAGTCAATGGTGCAATGTAAGGCCAGATATCATTGGTCAGCTCTGCGTCCGTCCCCACGCCCAACGAGATGACGACCGGCCAGCGTGACCGCACTGTGCGGAAGGACAATATATACACTGTATACTATCGAGTGCAGCCAGTTGGGCCAGAAACCACCAAGCAGCTACTTCTGCGCTGGGTTGGCACGCAGGTGACAGTTTAGACCGGTAGTCAGCCTGGGTGGCCCACCCCTATCGTTACCGGACTAAATTGTCACCTGCGTGGTTGGTTGAGGAATGTGCCACATGGACGGGCTCTCCCCTTGACTGGCACCCAGTACAGAGCTCCTCAAAAGGTATCAAAGTACTCCGTGCTTTCGGCAGCTGAACGTCTTTGCACGAAGCGCCTACACCGCCAGGTACGGCAAAACGGGGTAGACGGTAGTGTGCTTGTCCTTGAGACTCTACTTCTGGGTGAAGTAGCTCTAGCCAGCTCCCTCCCTGTCGTCTCCTGCAGATTTGCATGGTGTCCCAAGCAGCTATGAATCAGCGTGATTGGACCAGATGTTCACGCGCCAATGGCGGTTTGCGCTGGGAGCGTGCAACGGCGGAGCACGGCCACCATCACTGGATTGACGCGTGGCACTAATGGTATTAGCAGTGGGCTAAGGCTGCACCTGTTTCTGTGATATTGGACGATGCTGTATGTATCTTTCTCGTAGCGCTAAGCTTTTCCAATATTTGCATTTGTATCATGAAAATGCCATCGCAAGCATGGGCCAAGTTTCAGGATGGACAACACATCGATAACTTTTGATGATCGATGATGTAGCGCTATTATCTCCTCGCATTCCTTTACTTTTCAGGCAATGCAACCTCATTTGAATATAAATAGGCTTGCTAAATTGCAGACGCCAATTGTCAATTGCTCTGAAGAAGTTCTACTTCAAGGGATGGGTGCGATTCCTACTTGCATGCAGACAGCTCAGTTGCAGGACTTGTCCTCAAGCAGGGCCACGGAGACCAAGTATTCTTGCTACTGAGTAGGCAGGAAGGTATTAGGTAGGTACGCATTTGCTCATTGCCTCTCCTCAGTACGCAGATACCCCGAACTGTGCCGTGTTGTAATAATGGCGGGTCTGACTGCTCCCCAAGTGACAGCAGAATGTCCCCAATACTACGGACTACATTAGTTAGAGCTCGCATTCCACTTGCTTCTCGAGTATCAATTAAGAGGGCCAGCTGCCATGTCACCGCTATCTGTACTGGAATAATCTAATACTCGGTCGTGGACGGGAGACGCATAGCAGTTTCCCGACCATCGGTTTTGGCGTATTCGAAGAATCATGTTGCGGAACAATAATTCATCGACGCCATTCGTCTCTGAACTATGTGTACGCATAAGCACACATGCTTCGTGTACCCATATCCGTGTTAATTGAGAGTGTGGCATCAGATGCGCCGAACGTGGCAGAGCTACTGGCAGCGTCACCAAAACTCAATGGTGCAAAGGAATTCCTGTACGGGCGATTGCGAGGCATACGAACGGCCTCCGTTGAGTTTCCATTATTTTCCTAGGTATATTCTTGGAAGCGACTTCCATGACAGCCCTGGGAGGTATAGGAACCATTGTGTTTTCAGTTCCCTTCCTTGCCCTCTGGTCCGAGATCCACCCACCGACCACGATTTGGGTTTGTTATTCATGCAGGAGCAAGAGATGGATGTGGATGGGAATGTTGGAGATAAACAGAGGTTGGGCCTTGACCGCTTCTCCATCTCACACCATCCAGCCGAAGTCCTTCGCTCAAATGGGTCAGGCACAATCTTCTGCCTGCAGTCTAAGCAGTCTAATGCTCCATGCACCTGCGCGACCTGCATTAGGTCGAGCTTCGACCCACCACTCCCGCTTTCGTCAGGGCTGCCAGCAATGTTCCCATGAAGACAAAATCTTTTTGACAACAAAGACGGGCGAACCCAAAGATTAATGCAAAAAAACGGTCAAGACGACCATCGCAAAAGCGCAGGTCTCATTTCAGGCAACTTTTCATCAGCACACGCCCCTTCAAAGCCGGCATCTGCTGTTCTCTAGCCTCGGCCTGCGGTCTTGACAAGACTCAATCAGTTGGTACATTACCTCGACCAATAATAACAAGCCATGCTTGCGAGAGCATTTGCGGACTTTAATGTCCTGGTTCTCGATATTGGTGAGTATTATGCGATCCGAGTCTCATCCCATCTACAGCAGGCATTGATTCATTTGATAGAGGGGACAGTTTGCCCAATAACATTCGTTCATGATGTTTTGGTAAGCCCATTGTTCATTTCTCGCTGCTTGACCGACATAACCGCAAGGCCGTCTGTGATTCCTATCTTTGCCAGTGTCAATCTGGCTCATTTTATCTCGTCCACCCTCTCCTCCTTTGCAGTCGGTTCGCGGGGATCTGCGAACAGTCTGCCTAGGCTTAACATCGCCTACAGCATCATCCCATAACCAGTGATCGACCAACAAAATAGGATGCACATTTTCCGATTGTGACACATTTCATAGCTTGGCCGTACTACAGCAGAATAGCGTGCTGAAGGCCATCGTGGGAACGAACACACTGACAACCTCGTTCGTAGTTTCCTTATGCCCTCGGAGCACTACCTCACTATCTCGATCTGCATTGGAACAGCAGTGACTTCGTGGCTTATCGAGTTGCTTTCCCTGAAGATTGCAGGGCTGACCGCAATGCATTCGAGGCTCATGTGAGAGATTTGGTCGCCAGGGATGTGAAGGCACCATATTTGAAGGCTCTTCAAGGACTCCTATGGCAAGCAGGTTACGCATCGGGAGAGCTCAAAGCGCCTCTCTTTCCCGACGTTGCTCCATTTATTACAGTAGCACATGCAGCTGGGAAAAGAATATTCATTTATTCTTCAGGCTCAGTGAAAGCGCAGAAGTTGTTCTTTGCCCATACAGATAGGGAGCCGTCTGATTTGACAGGGTTTATCTCCGAATGGTTTGATACCCTCAATGCCGGCCCCAAAACAGAGGTCGAAAGTTATTCCACCATTCTTTCCAGTCAGAAAAATTTCAACGCTTCAAGATGGCTATTTCTGAGTGACAATATAAAGGAAGTTAGAGCTGCCATCTCGGCGGGTATGCGAAGTCTCCCGGTGACTCGTCCCGGGAATGCCGCGTTGCCTGAC
This sequence comes from Periglandula ipomoeae IasaF13, assembly GCA_000222875.2. Lineage (NCBI taxonomy): Eukaryota > Fungi > Ascomycota > Sordariomycetes > Hypocreales > Clavicipitaceae > Periglandula > Periglandula ipomoeae. The sequence continues at coordinate 81,333 of AFRD01000042.1, forward strand.
GAGGATTCTTTGTCCAAAGTTGCGATATCCGATTTCTCCCCCGACTCCGACGACATAATTCAGCAGTGTCTGGCTGCTTTGGAAGCGGAGGCTAGATCCTGAACTTGGAACGCTATGAAGCCGTCCCGGAAGGCTCGTGAAACAACGTACAGTTTCTCTAGGATGGATTCAGTGAAACAGAAGCTAGTACCTATGCAACAAGGCATGGTCAAGATAAGGAAGCCAGTATTTAATATCATTTTTAACAAAAAAAAAATGACATCATGATACCGAGAACATGGGCTTCATGTGGCTATTTCAAGTGTCTCATGGTCGATCTTTCAGTCATAAGTCTTGCCCAAGATGAGTGAGCGACCCCAGCGAACATCCCCCTTTCGTGTACAATGCTCTGTCAGTAGTCATGCAAAGGATGTTATCCAGCCTCGATTTCAATTACAACTTCATTTTCCCGTCAGTCACTGAAAAGTTGTTCCTTGTATGACCGGGATTCACTTCTAACTTGGGAAAGTGCAACTGAGTATGGTCTGTGTCTGAGCTTCTCGCCCATAAGGTGTAACTCAGTTTTTGTGTCTTCTTGCAGCAGTGCAAAGAATACCCTAGGGCTTCCATAAGAGGCTTTAATCTTGAGTCTGTAAAGTAACGGGAATTGTCCACGCAACTTCTAGGCAGGACGAGAAACAAGGAAGGGAAGGGGAGCCGGCTTATTTCCCCTTCTGCCTCATCTGGAATCTGTCTCAAGAATGACAGCGTTCGCAAAAGCATTTGTCCACGACCCTCGGCCTCTGGCACAAAATTCAAAACCAAGCTCAAAGAAATGATATCGAATTGGTCAGATATCGATCCTGGAAGGGGACGTTGCATAAAGTCTTGCTCCAGTATACCGGGCTCTTGGCTGTTCAGGTCAATGTGTGTCATTTCGAATAGACCACTAGCCGAACACGCATTCCGAGTACTTAATGACCCAATTTCGAGCATTCGAGGTTTTCGAGCAAGTGCCTCGATCCTAGGGATAGGGAGCCATCCCAGGAGGACTTTGGAGGTATCACCGCCGCGGTCAGAACTCTGCCCTTGCAGACTTGCTTGTTGGTACCGCGCAATTCCTCCTGAAGCAGATATCTCCTCGGCTATGGCAGCCTCCGCCAAAGTATCCCCTTCCGCTCTTGCTTGCCGTTGCCTTTTCTCCAATTGATGATGTCTATTTATGAGAGTCCGACTTGCCTTGCGCGACATAGACCGTTGCGCTGATCTTGCTGTCGGCGGCCTGCCAGCTTTCAAGCTCCTTCGAGGATGTCTCATCATATACCTAAAGTAGAGTCCCCAACGCTGAATCATTAAGCGTCGTTCAAACGTTTGTTGGCGCCAAAGAGCAAAGACTTATTAGGTATATGAGATGACTGGGACTTCAGAAAGAGTATACTCGTGGCCATCATTGACCGCATGAATATCGAATGAGTTTGGAAAGGGGCAGAGCCAATGAGGATGCGTGCCAGATCACCAAGAGTGCTGGGTCGAGAAATCTGCTGTCTCATCATGCTGCCATATCTTGTTGTACCCACTTCTTTCGTCAGCAAGCCATCCATTGAGATCATCAAGTCACGTGATATTGCACCTGACCAGATGAAAGTGGAGCCAAGTGACAGCAACAACCCTAATCGAAAAAAAGGCACCACACGCAGCGAAACATTTGCACCACTAGATTTCAACCCACCTATCGACAACGACGCCATTCATTTTTCGAGTGCGATATTAACGACGAAACAATGGCCGCCGGCAAGGATGGAAAGAAAGGTACGGGTTGAAGGCTGACAAAATCTGGTGCGACAATGTTTCGATCGACAATAAATACCCAACTTTATTCGTCCTCGGCATCATGCAGTAGCAGATTTTGCGAGTTCTTTATACAGAGCGATTGCTGATGCGTTCTCTCAATAGCTGCCCCCAAAGGCTCCAAGCAAGCCAACGCTGCCGCGAAAGCGGCTTTGAAGGGCGTAGGTTATACTACTCTTGTCATATTTTTGTTTATGCTATATGCCGTTCGCTAACCTTTCCTCTATGACAGACCCATTCGCAGAAAAACCGTAGGGTTCGAACCAGTACCTCCTTCCACCAGCCCAAGACCCTGGTCTTGTCCCGAGCCCCCAAATACCCTCGCAAGTCGATTCCTCACCAGCCCCGTCTGGACGAGCATGCGATCGTCATCCACCCCCTCAATACCGAAAGCGCTATGAAGAAGATTGAGGACCACAATACTCTCACCTTCATCGTCGATGTAAAAGCGAACAAATCCCAGATTAAGCTTGCTTTGAAGAAGCTTTACGATATCGACACTGTCAAGATCAACACTCTCATCCGGTATGTAATATACAGTACAGCTCTTGTCCTTTCCTACCCGAACTTCATTAACGATACAATTCATAGACCTGATGGTTCCAAGAAGGCTTATGCTCGCTTGACTCCTGACGTCGACGCATTGGACATCGCTGCGAATAAGCTCTCTCTCGTATAAGCGTCGGAACGATTGAGGTTCTTTTTGGTATGGTTATACAATGGCAGTTTCGGTCTGGACTGTGGAGCAAGGGCATCGGACACGGCGCATTAAAAATTTTGTCATTAAAGTTGAGTCGAAATACTTGATAAATCCATGACCAGGCTATGCATGACTGTTTTCAATCATTCATGCGCGTGTTATGATGTATCTTCAACATATCCAACGTACTCTAATTTTCCCGACGAACCTCTGTGAGCCCTCCCTCACGTACGTTTAGTCAAATACAAATTTCCCATTGCCTATGATCAATGGTCCATGTCTGAGCCAAGTGACAATAAAATAAGGTATCTAGTATTACGTGCCCGATCGGCGGGTTTTTTTTTAACTCCTTGTCCCTATTCCTTTTTCTTTTCGGCTCTCTTTATAGTCAGAACCTCAGGTATCGAACCAATTCCTGTGCTTTATGAAGATCGCATGTTGTTGAGGTGCTTCATGGTTAGAAAGTTCACATCTAGGAATCGATCAACGCAATTTGCTAGACAGCTTTCTTCGGTGCGGTCGAGTTTGGAATTCTTGATGTTGCCGGTGACGCATTTCTTCCAGCAAATCTGCGTCAGGCTATGGGTCTCTGGAGGTGAGAGTGTCAGCACAATTTCATGCATAGAATGGTTACGCAAGAACGCCAGCTGCTATACCGGCGATCGGGTGATAGGAAGGTTTTTCGGCAATCCCATGGCAGAATTGTCCAACAGGTCACCATCGTTCGAGTACGGCGCCTGAGGAACTGCTGTCAATAGGAAAGAGCAGGTCCACATACGTGATTGAATTTGCGACCTTTGCTGTTCATTCGCGAGGAATTGGCGCAATTCGGCCTTATCCTTATCATTGAGTTTCTCGAGGTCGAGATTCTCGACACCTGTTTGGGCGGCATTCATGTCGATTAACGTGGAGCTGATGTCTGTGGTAGTAGTACCTTGCTGAAGATAGTTCACAGAAGTCAAGCGAAATTTTATGGTGCTCCCTGGAGAGCCTAGCGGACCTACTGGGTGACTGGCGGGTAAGGTGGGCTTGCAGCCGCCAATAACAGGCCCTGGAGTTGCCACCCTTGCTCAACGCATTTGCTGCTTTCGCGATTCTTTCAAGCGAAGGGATACTCCGAAGCAGGCAAGCAGCAGTAATCCTCCCATCTCTAGGTACCTGTGAATTGCGCGTGAGTCCGCTCCTCAACGGGGACTCTTACGGGAGGAAATATTAGTATGCGAAAGCAGGACCACCAAGAGATCCTAGGCGTCCCCTTAACGTGACTGTCTCATGCAACCGGTCGCACAAAGCTACTATTACTGGACTGTCAAGTTCGGAGAATTTATCGATAAGAACGATCCAAAACTTTTCAAAAGTGCTAAAATATCCTAAATTCAGCCATAATCCTCGGGACTCTGTCAGAAATTGCTCGTGAGGAACGCATTGGCTGCACAGCAGGATGTCATATGTACTTCTTCCAGCGAGCCCACCCAAGAATCATGGAGCAAACAAGAACCATTGTCCCAATAATACCAAAGAAAGCGGCCAGACTACCAGTGCCTTCAAAAGGCACTGTCACGTTCATTCCGAAGACGCCACTGATAAGATTCAGTGGTACCAATACCGAAGCTAAGAACGTAATTTTGCTTAGAACACGATTGGTGTTTGTGCCTTGAGATATGCTGTTAATGGACAATGTTGCCAGGTAGTTGCTGTGTGCGCGGGAGAGCATCTTCTCAAAGTGGCCCAAGTTCGTAGCCATCGTGACCACATGATCTTGGATGTCGCCCAGGTACATGCCGATATCCATGTGCGGAGTTACTTGATAATTCTCGTTGCATCGCTTAGTGAAACCGCGCAGAACATCAGCCTTGCCGCCAAGTAGTCGCATTAGAGCCATACAATTCTTTCGAACTCGCCCGATCGAACGCAAAAAGGAGCTTGAGTCATCCTGGCGCATGACGAATACTTCGTCCTCGATAGCATCTGCCTCCAGTTCAATGGTGCGGATTGCTGGCGCAAAACAATCGACAATGTTGTCACTAGTCGTGGATCATGGTCAGCTCCGATTTTCCATCAAGTTAATTTTTTCATAGCGCGCAAACTTACATCAATGCATAGCAGATCCAGTCACTGCTCAATGACATATACTCCTTCAGGGCTGTGATTCTCTTACGAACCTGAGAGGCATGAGAGTTTGGTGAGAAACTGAAGCTGAGCGTACCCTCGCGGAAAACCAAGACGTAGATGTTGAAAGGCTCATATTCTATCCCGTCGGACTCTTCAACGACATTGAATGATCTGAAGCATGCGAAATAGTATGAGGGAAAGAGTTCAATCTTTTCCCGTGCTTCTTCTGTGATGATGTCCTCGATTGTCAAGGGGTGAACACCAAACGCCTTGCAGATTCCCTGGACCTCCTCCTTGGAAGCTCGATTCACATTGAGCCACCACACTCCGTCAGCCTCATCTTTGGGTAGCTCAAAGAGTCCTCTTATGTCCTCTCCAGGCAGGACAAGATCGCCCATCTCAGCAGCATGAATAGTCGACTCCCATGCCGACGAGAAAAAACTGAACCGGTTGTTATCAAGCGGATGGACTGGCAGTTTGGTAGAAGTCTCGACAGGTACTTTTTCTTTGATAGATTCGTCCGACGGCATGTCCAGTATATCTCCATCTACAGTAGCTACCTGAGTTTGATGCGTAGCTGACTGTTCAAGTCGTAAGTCGTCAAACGCAGTAGGAGGCAATTGCCGGCTGTCAAGATGGGCAGCACGTTCGGCATTAATGAAGTTTTCCAAGTAGTCGAAATCGATCCGCAAATCATGATTTCGGCTGCCCTCTTGCAGCGGAAAGCACACATCCTCTTCAGCGGCCTTGTCTGTGAGGAGGCTTCCGGCATCCTTCTCTATCGTTCGTGCTTTGCTCCTGTAACTTCGACGGCTCGAGATAGACATGGATCGGCCATGGCTATCCTCATGCTCCCGGTTTGGCTCAGAGAATGACATATCTCTTTCACGCCGTCTAGCCTGCGCAAAGGCTTTGACAGAGTTGGGGGGGGAGATTGATCTGCCATCATTGGGTGTCTCTACAGTTAAGCGACGACCACGCCGGACTGTTTGTGGTACCTCAAGAGTGTCCTCATCTATGATAGCCTCTTCAAAGTCCTGCACTCTGATATCGGGAGTAAGAGCTCCGGCGTCCGTGTCAGCTTGACGTGAGCCATACAGTGAGTCAAATGTACCCCGTCGAGGTCGCTCTGCGCGATGTGACGAAGTAGAGTCGTTCCGATGGTCATCCAGGTCAGATACACCTTTTGCAACAGCGTTCCTGTCTTGATCCGACATGTTGAACAAATTATAGCGCCTCTCAAGCGACGAGAGTTACTTGAAAAGAAGAGCGTACCGGGAGATCGTGTCTGAAAACTGTCAAAGGACTTTCAGGGAATCGTTGATAGCTCAAATATTGTTGAGCATAGGCGATATCCGTCGAATTCTATCGTGTTCACCAGGTTGTTAACTATGGTTGATACGCTGACCCGGCGCGCATCCGCGGCGCCGAGTGAGGTAGTATGGTAGCAAACCGTGGCCGCCCGCGAGTCTGCCGCGAATGCAATAACAAGTTGAGAAGAGGTTCCGAGTAAAATTAGTTAAAAAATGATCGATCGACAGCCAGTTATGGAGGCTTTTTGTTTACTCCGCTATAGACCCAGAAACCAGGGTCAAGAAGCGAAGAGGTTCTTACGCTCGTGACGGTGAGTTGAGCCAACTTGAAGAATTAAGTCTGAATAGAGGTTTCGAAGTCCGAATTGTTGGCACTTCCAACAATTATGTCAACAGTCTTATCAAGAGTGTTGTCGCTAAGCTTCAATGTCGCGGCGACGTACGATCGACGAGGCGAGGTATTTAGCAGTATAACAGTAAGATGAGACAGTAGTAGATGGGTCAGAACAGCTGAAGATAGACGAACGATGTGTCTTCTTGGTAGCGTGTAGAGAGAAAATGAAACGTCCAGGCACAGGGGATTTGGATCTCAGAAAGTTCGACAGATAGAAGTGAAGTAGAAACTTCGAACTCAACTCGGAGCCACGAGGGAAATTTTACTTTACCCACCAGTACTCGTGGTGGGCATCGAAACCAGCCTGGCGCCGCCTTCTACCTAGAGGATCCGCACTTAGCAAAGGTGGGACCCGGCCAACTGGGCGGGCGCGGCATGGATGGCCCGGTCACTGGATGCGCAGGTGCACCACTACAGCTTGACGTGGTCACATTGCTCGTTGTTCACCATCGCAACATCAGTATAGCATTCCCAGACCGACTCTCCGGCCCCCAATTGCTCTCGCATGCCGCGCCGTCTCATCCGACTTGTCGCCGATCTCGATATCTTGGATTCACGCTGACTTCCAAGTATTGTTTCGCACACGATTGACGGCCCTTCACCCCCCTTAACAACACGACCACCGCGCCGGCCACCTGCATCGAGCGCATCGAGCGGAGTTCACATCACGGCTGACCATGGCGGAAGAGATACTCGACAAAGTCCGCGATGTCATTGAAGGACAGATTGTACGATGACGCACATGACTTCTTAGCTTAATGAAACTCGTTGGCATAAAAGTGCTCTTGCCCTTACTGACAAGACCTCCAGGACTTCGACGGCCAGAGACGCGCCGAAGGGCTTGCCACATTGTTTCTTGCGTTATCCGCAGTATGCTGCCCTTCTGTCATCCGCCCTTCAACTCGATTACGCTGACTCTCGACAAGTTGATAGCATTCAATATCGGATACCAATATCAAGACATACAAAAGGCTGTTTATATCGGTTTGGTTGGAACGCTGTTGACATTTATCCTCGTGGTGCCTCCTTGGCCGTTCTTCAAGACGAATCCTGTCAAGTGGCTGCCAGCTGGAGCGGGATGGCAATAGTAGCGCTAGGCACATCGCATTGTGAAACGAAATGTCGACGAAATGAATAAATTAAGCATTTTCCATACGTGTCAGCATAATGTCAATATATGTGCTATTCTTCTGCGGTGATATTGATGCTCTCGTGCTCTTCCCATGTCTCTGTCTTGCTCAGACCCTCAGCGGCCATACTTTTGAAATTCCCAGTCACGATTGTCCAAAGGACATACAGATCTAGCTTTTAACCATCGTGAAATGCAGTGAAAGTGAAAGGCGTGCTGTTAGAAAAAAGTTAGTGCGACGTACGCAAGATTGTATGGGTGTTTTCCTACATTGCAGATTCCCCACGCCACAGTACACTCTTCACTAGTGGCTGATGCTTGATTCGCTTGACATTCGATACCTACAGCAATTGTTAATGCGCGCAACCTGAATGAGGCGTTTGGAAAAGTCGGGTCTTACAAAGATCCATGATGTGATTACGGCAGATAGCACAGTTATCAACCACGATATCCCATGCCCAGAGAGCGACAGCATTCCACTAACAAATAGTCAGTTTCCGTTACTAATAACAAAAAGGCTAGAAATTGCGGGAGTAATCAGTCACAAACCTTCTTTACTTCAAATTTTCTTTTGCCATTCGCGGCGACTTCACCCTTCTTGACCGCGGAAGGGGCGTCATTCATTTCAACGTCCGCCATGGTGGACCGTAGTCAAATACGCGGAAAGAAAAGCCCGAGCCAGCGTGCTTGAGAGGCGTAGGCTCACGTTGATGGGCAGAGAGAAAACTCGACAATCTAGCTGCAGAAAAAAGTAGTCAGTGTCTCGGAGACCCCTAAGCAGCGCGTTATGGGCGTGTATTTGCTATGCCCTGGAAAGAACGACCGTCATTTACCTTACCCTGATAGCTTGTGTAACAGAGTTGCAGGGGAGATTAGCAGAAATTAGAGAACCAGAAGCTTCCGAAGACGTCGCGGGATACAGCTGCGGTGACTGTGCTTGCCACAAATCTGTATGTGTTGTTGTGCGGTCTTTAATAGGTAGAGTGTTGCCTAGCTGTGAATAGTCGTCTCACATCTGGTGCTGAGGTCAGTGAAATCGCCCCGCAAGTGCCCTTCTGAACTGAAAATGCTGGAGGGGCCTATGAAGTCTAGCACGAGGCAGATGTATGCAACTATCGGGTCCCATCCCACCTACCGTGTTCGCCATCGTCATCGCCGCAAGCCTTCTGATCAACTGTCCCATCTCCCTTAACAACCATCGCATTTATCAATATCTCGAACCCGCCGAGTTTCCCGGGCTGCATCCAGTTATACTATTTCATCGTGTTACAATATTGCCTTCCGCTACTACCGACCTCTCGCTGCTGGTCTCATTACTCAACATCCCAATCATTGTCTCCAGGCCGTGGTCAACAGTCTCACCATGAGCGACCCTTCACAACAAAGGACGACTCCAGCGCGGCGGAGAAATTGTCGACATGGGACCAGACCAGCCGCTCATAAAGCCTATGCTTCCGAGAATGATGCCGCGACACTGGAAGCAACACGACAACAGCTAAATACCCCGCAAACACCAAACAAAGCCAGCATCGACTCGAATACTACCGGTGAATTCTCGTCAAACAAGGCTCTAAACTCTAAGAGCAAAGCCAAAAATAAACCGAGACCGAAGCACGGCCCAACATCTCCCGATGATACAGTCGAAGCCGGTCAAACACCTCATCCGCCCATTTCTATCAAATCTAGCATGAATACTGCATTTGCTGGTGCGACTTTTCATGCATCGCCCGCGCCATCAGCGCTGCCTATACCCAGCTTCCTTTCCAAGTCGTCACTTGAATCGCCAGTCGTGGCTGAAAGGTGCTCCATGGAAGAACCTTCGCCTCCGACGACCGATCAAGACGCTCCCACTCCCTTCCGCGCATCGTCTGTGCCCAGGACGAATGAGTCACCACTAGACTTCATGTTTCGTGCACATCGAGAAGAGAAGGAACGTCATTCGCGAGAAAATGGGTCGGGGCGGAATCATTTCAAGGGAGAATCGCCAGGATCCTTTTCTTCAGTCGAAGTCAATGGGTTCTCAAAATCCAGGAGCCTATCCCACCCAAAACGAAGCAGTTTGAGACCACAGCCGAGTGGTATAGATGCCTTTGAACTAGATGGAACACCGGGTAGACCAATGGGACCGGCTTTTTCTACACCATATCAAGAACGAATCAAGGCCGCTCGCGCCGGAATGACCTCAAGCTCTCCTCACAATTACCCATCTGCCGAAACCTCGTTCAACCATGGGCCAGCCGACGACTCAACGAATGCGCTCAAGAAGTTTCTGTTTGGTAATACGGAATCTTTACATAATGATTCTGCTGGTTTGCCATCTGAGTCTCAGCTCTCGCCATCGCTCAAACAGGGCAGCTCTGACTACGAAACCAGGCCCGTGGAACGGCGTGGTAACAATATAGAGGCTATGGAGAACGATCTGCGGCGGATTTTGAAGTTAGATGTGACATCGAATCCATCATCCACAGATCGGGTCTTTTGAAGGAGTCAGTCGATATGACGGCCAACCTGGATATTCTCATTTGCAAGCAATTGCGAGCGTTTCAGCTGCTTGGCTCTACTGGGCATAGGAGGCACATTTGAATCACAACCATCAATGTGCAGTTTGGGGTATCTGTTGAACAATATGTTCGCGAATGAGGATATGTCTATGTTTTCGTATCTCCATGATATAGGCATCAAGAGCTATTGACGAAGTGACGACCCTTGGAAGTATTTTTGAATCAAACTTTTGGCCACGTCCATCAATAAACTCTTAACATGCCGGCACGCTGACGATGTGATGTATGTCATCTTGTACTATGACCAACCGTAACTCGGAACTGTTTCTTGCGCAAGATTTGCGTTTCCTCTCGGGCCGAGTGAATACCAATTGCTTCCTCCTTTAGTGAACAAATTATGAAACAAAAATTATCTCCAAACACTTCTCGCATATCATGGTCGTCTCAAATACTGCCTCACATTCTCAAAAGACACATTCTCGCCAATCCCACGGCATGTCGACGTGTCACGTCGGGATTCATAATTGCACAATACCAGTGAATAATCTCGTCTTGATTCGCCGATTGATACACATGATTCAACTGCAACCTGAATTTGGTCAAATGGTGAACTTGCACACACCCCATTATGCAGAATCACATCTCCTTTAGGACGCACGATGGTTTCGTTTCCGCTCTTCTCTTTTGAATATTATACCATGAGACAAGAGTAGGTATTTTGAGAAGAAGTCGGTCGCAAAGTCATCAAACTGCGAGTATTCGGCACCCAGTCTGTAAGCAGCCGCGATTCCACTGACGCAGGCAAGCTCATGCATGTTCTGGGGACGTTTACTTAGTTAGCGTTGCCAGTTTCGTAAAAGCAAAATCAGGCCCATCGGACGGAAGGGCAATTAGATGATGTGAGACGTAAATCAAGGGATGTATGTGACTTTCTTACCACTAGAGTCCACGATCTGGCGAACAATGTGTTGCTTCTACCATTGAGAAACATCATCCCTGGAACCACACGCAGATAATGCTGCCACCTATGACCAAGTTGATGCCACCAATTGCGTTTGATTACTTTTTGCTCATCGATGTCTCCAATAGTCCACATGCTCTGTTTCCTCTCGTCGAGAAAAATTGTTTGGTACACCGGCTCGAGCTCCCGGTGTGCCGTTGAGTTCCCTTCCACGAGCTGATGTTGGTAATTGCTGCAATTGAAAGACATCTCGATGAGTCGGGGGTTTTGATCATATGTATAAGTAAAATACATCGGCTGAAATCCCTTGGACTTGCTCTTGCTGTCCTTGGCAAAAGAGATCTGCTGTTTTTGGCTGTCATTCGATGGCTTAGCGCATAACTCTGGCTTGAATTTGGTTTCATAATGCCTCTCGAAGTAATCTCTGTCACTGTGCGTTACGGTAATATCGTTGTAGAATGCTGCGCCTTTCAGGACAAATCGCTCGCGCCAGGAAGCTGTTTTGTCTAGAATCCTAAGGCTCTCATCCGCCAGGGTACAAAGAACCAGTTCATCAAAGGCCTCTTCAGATTCAGTTCCGGTACGCAGATCTTTGATCTGTAATCTGACGTCATCTTGTGACCTCGCGAGGACTTTGCATACTTCTTGGCAAGTTTTTATCTCGATGCCCTTTTCTGCCAGACTTTTGCCCCACTTCTCGTAGAATCGATGCAGATGGTCAAACGTGTACATGTTCGGGAGGTTGGGTAGTAGGGTAGTACTGTCATAATCCCACAGCTTCATGTTTGGATCGTCAAACAACCGTTCAACGATCCCACTTGGAACATTAGCAGTTTGATTGCCTGTTCCCAAAAACAATGCAATGAGCGGATAGACCATTTTGTCTCCAAACTTCTTGTTGAAAAGGAATAGTCGCAGCATGATGGAGATCGGGATCAGCCCCAGGATCGGAAGCGTCCACTTGATAATCTTCAGGAACAAACCGAACCGCTTGATATCCGAGGCAAATTCTTGAACGAGAACACTAGGAAAGACATTTGTCCAGAATTTGTCCTGATCTTTGCCAAACGAAACTTGCAATTGGACTTTCTGAGGCGGGTAGCCATACTCTTCAAAGAATTTGAACGTGTGAAGATCTAAAATGCATTGTCAATTGTGCTACCGCGATCAGACAGCTGAGAAAACCTTACCTGGGGAGCCACCCTGGACTCCGTTGTTCAACCACGTCGCGCCATATTTTTGTTCATCCAGAGAGATGGAACTGGCCTGACCACCCAGCACCTCATTCCTTTCTAGAACGGTCACTTTGAACTTTTTGGGGTGCTTCGCTAGAGTCGCTGCACATGCCTTGGTAACAATTGTTAGTACATCATCGTAGCTTGTTTCTGTATCATTGAGGAACTGACCATACCGGCCGCTCCACCGCCGACAATTACTATTCGCCTTGGAGGCGTTGTTGTAGGCTCGGCCATTTTGAATTCTTGGTTTGCGTTTTTCAGGTATTGACCAGGTGGACAACGTGTAGGTATGGGAAAGTATTTTCTACGCCATTCATGACCTCGAGGCTTGGGGGGGAGGGGACATTTACGAGCTTTGTACTGCTAGCTCCAGCCGTGAAGTATCTAAGTGGCCGACGCGATCAATGCTGTAGTTGGTGTACGTCATGGATTCGAGGATCGCATATTTGCAGCCACGCGACATGGTTCATTTGAAACGGGTACTCGCGGATCGACTAGTCACAATTATTCTCGTTCTATGGATATGACCTTCAGTATTCCCCATTCAATCACCATCATTTTTTCTCACCTATTTGTTGATTGTACTGGTGTGCCGCCGATCTCACGATCGGCAGGCAGGCAGTATTCTTACGTGCAAAGCCAAGTGCCTTAGTAATGTAGTGCATGGAGAAAAAGGGAATAAACAAAATGAAAACAGCTGCGCCAAAACCGCAGACTTCGTATTGCTTTAAACATTCAAATTATCCCACAAGCAAAATAAGAAAAAGAAAAGAGCATTGACTTGAAATATTACATACCACAACACGAGATTGTCTAGGGTAGTTGATATTTTGAACTGATGACCACGGCCGCGGGGCGGAAGTGAACATGCGCAGAAGTCACATATACCCCACCACAAGACTTGCTGAATTTGGATAAGTACTCTTTGTCCATTTACTAGGGTGTGTGCAGTATACGAAAAAAAAAAGCGGACAGCCATGGCAATGACTACGGGGGACCGAGAAATAGGTGACCACATTGCCATGTGAGCCAAAACAAAAGGGTATATGTCCTTAGTTAAGCATGTATACTGAAGAATTATTGAAAATTCCATTCCCCAGGCCTGAATGAGCAAAACAATGATATGCGTAACAAATACCCCAACCACTACCTGCTGAGAGATCAGGCATAAAGATCACGTGAAGTCGCGTCCAAATGGCATCGAGGCTGCCGCGTGCTCTCCCCAAACGTCTCGAGAAGCGTTCACGGAGGCCAATCTTTTCGGCGCAACCAAGAGCGACGTTAACACAGTAAGGATCGCACGAATAGGAGCTCGCGCCGTGAACTTTGAGGGACTGAGGAAAGTCACAAGAGTCTGCTCTTCGAATTTTCGCCTGCAGCATTTTTTTTTTTTTTAGCGCACACAATGCGCTCCTCCGACGATTCAGAAGACGAACAGCTGAAATACGCCATTACATTGTCATTACAAGACCAAGCGCAAATCCAGGAACCGGATCAGCCCCCGAAGCCCAAGACTTCCGTCGCGCCTAATGCTGACTTCGGATTACGGTCTCTAGACCGCAAAAAGATGGAAGAAGAGCGACTTGCACGACTTGCTTCAAAACGCGCGCGCCAAATGAGCGACGACGATGACGTCGTCGAAGTACCTTCCCCGAAAAGAAAACGACCCCTGTCAACGCATCAGCCGCTTCGTACTTCGGGAGTGCCGTATCCCGACGGCACTATCAAGAGAACCTGGGCTCGAGGGTATGATAGATCCAGCGACGACATCAAAATCGAGGTCCTTCAAAAGGACAAGTTATTACTCGCACTTTTCTCCTCGTTTCAATAGGACGAAGAATGGCTTCTCAGCAAAGTTGACGCTTCAAACACGAAGATTTTATTAGCAGCATGAAATGCGGAAACTGCAGGAGTACTTCCGAATCTACTTTCCCAGTCACGATACGGTGCGAACGAGCCGAGGTGGCATGAGTGTGAGCCAAGAATCCTGTATTTATGCCAACGGAACAGCTCACTTACGCTTTCAAAATTTTAGGCGGCAGGTACAATATGCCTGCAAGAAAAATGGTGGAGCGCTCCAACCTTCCAAAAGAGCTACTACGAGATTGTGTCAACACACGCAGCGGGTTGCTCCTGCATAGCAAGCTGATTCTGGTGCGACCCAAAGACACTGTAGTAACGAATACAGCGAACAGACCAGCGTGGACTTATGTTGGAAGCGCCAACCTGTCTGAGAGTGCATGGTATGTTGCTGGACTTGCAGATGTAGTCATGGTTATGCGTATTCTAACGTGTTCATCCGTACATTAGGGGTCGCATCACTCGAGACAAAGCCTCTGGCCAGCAAAAGATAATGTGTCGCAACTGGGAATGCGGAGTTGTCATGCCAGTCCGCACTGCATTGGACCAAGAACGGCCAGTTGGCATGAATATCTTCGCAAAAACGATTCCCATTCCCATGCAAGTTCCAGGTCGGCGGTATTCACGAGAAGAGCATCCCTGGTTCTTTCACAAAAAACTGAATGCCGCCTACGTGCGCTAAGAGGAGTCTGTGCAAAGCCAAGAGCTACGGACGGCATCTCCGACGTGGAGAGTGGACCTGAACGAGCGGAGCTGGTGTTCAGCAGAACATGCATCAAGAGTATTCGTGCCAATGCTGGTGACTGGAGATTGCCGAAGACTGCTTAGCTTGAGACTCCGTTGTGGCGTGGGAAGGGGGACAAGGATTTACCCCGTGCTTCCACGTACAAGTCTCCCTATGTCTGTACTTGGAAAATAAATGCGGCGAGAGCCGCCGTCGCCAGGACGGGGAATCGGGATGGCCGCGTTTCAACGTCCGAAGCTCTTCACCATCGCTATGATGCCTATCGGCTAGAGTGGGGGGAGACCATCCAGATGGTTCGGGGCTTTGTAATATAATGTAAGGGAATGACATAGCATTACATGTGTCCGAGCACAAACGAGTTCCAAGCGATGCCTTTTCGATGAAGCTCTCCCAGGCTCAAGTTGGAGTCAAGTGCGACAGCCAGAGACATGCCGCGTCCCTGAGTTCGTTCGACCTCTGGGAGTGCAGAACAAAATCCAGCCACCTTCTTAGGTCGTCATGGTCGTAGGTAGTATACAGCCAATGAAACAAGCTCTACGGAGTATGTCGAGCACCATCCCCAGTGCAAAAGGGCCGACAGCCACAGCGCAGCACAGTGAGGGAACAAGGTGAGAGCCACTCTTACGGCAACGTTGAGTGGATAATCGTACGAGTACTCAGCCTTTGACCGTGCTGTATGTTCCGTGGCCCAGCCAAAGTGAGGCGATGCATTCAGACATGAATTGTACAGTGCAAAGGCGGGCAAACAGTTCAGGCAAGCGCCCTCATCTTCTGAGAAATGAGGTAACTCGAACCTCATCCACGATGGGCCTAAAATGAGCGGGATTGTGAATGAACCGGCCGAGGTGTGATGAGGAATGTGGCAGCTGTCTCGGGGAGTGGATAAGATAAGGTGTCAAGATTTAAACTTTTATGGTAATGGATTGTACTTGCGGTCCAAGATCCGGTACAAAACTTGTAGCACTCCGTTCCCTTGTATGCCGCTTTGGCATGGCGTCCATCGGCAGGCGGATAACAAGAATTAGCCCGATTAAGCATCTGAGACCAGTCCACGGCAGCTAAACGGGGAGATTCTGGGCAATGAAGCAACCCATTCGAACGAGGCATGGCGAGAAGTGAAATGGCGTGTGGAATGTGCTACAACGGGGTCGCATCGCCCCATTTTCCTTGGCCCTGCAGACAACAGAGCTGCTAGTATCGTTAGGCTAGTACATAAACAGGAGTCTTGGTCCAAACTCGGCTCCGTAGCATGGTTTCTAGCTGCACCTTGATCGGCCAACTTCAAACGCGTGATGAGCTCATGAAAGACCGGTTCCACGGCATATTCCGCGCGAAGAATGCATGTGTTCAGGCATGGCTATCATATGTCGTCAACACCTACATAGCCGCTCCAATAAGACAATGACCGCACTATCGCCGCTCACGCATGGCATTGTGACGTGCTTGGCCCTTTACGAAGATTCAAGGCCGCCCTCGAGGGTCGTTTGTATGGTGCATGCAATTGGATCGGATATTTACAGAGTCATCCTCGCCGCTGCCATGGCGAAACGCTTTAGTAACCCATTCTGGTCGGTTGCTGCAGTGAGGAGTATTATTTACGACTGGCATGTCCGCTCAAACATTTGGGCCAGAGTCATCCAACAGATAATAAAAAGGAATCAGCCCGGATGGAAGATAAATGCGGGATGATCTGCGACACGTTCAGCTCTGGGGCTCAAACTTGGTCTTGACTAAGAAAGTGATTGTTTGGTTGTATTGTCAGTGTGAGACAGCTGTACCACGGCATCCAAGTCTTTGAACGGTTGATTTGCCCGCCCATTGGTCAATTTAACCCGTAGAAGGCTGGTCGTAGTCAGGGACTGAATCAAACATAAGTTGGTTTATGTTGGGACGGTTTGGAGACCCCTAGGCTAGATCCCGACAAGGATGAAAAGAAGCAAATATTATGGCACGCCTTGCTTGGAATCTCCGATTGCATGGACAAAGCAACGCTTTGGGTGTGCGTATGCACGGCGCGCACCGACCAGACTTCTTCCTCAAGCAAACAGCAAGTACCTATAAAGCTAACCTGGGCAGAGGAAGGAAAGCAGCAGGAGAACCAGCGTTATCTACCTACCTGTGTCGGTGGCTACGCGTCAAGGCCACGGCTGCATAGATCTTATCGAGCAGCCTGGCAAGATATCGTGTATGATGTAATAAATAATGCAATGCGTGCGCACACATATCATCGAAGGTAGGGAAAAAAAAAGCAACAAAAACGAGACCCTGAAAAGCAGTAAAGAGGCATGCGGTCACTTATACCAGGCTGGCATTGCTCCTTCCGCACGTATGTGTGTACGCAGCCAGAACAAGAACACACCAGACACACACGGACACGCATATACACACACACGTACAATTAGCGATTGGCCCGAAAGAATGTAAGACTGGACGAGGGGCCTTGGTTGGCTGGAACAGGGGATCGCGGGCCGGAGTTAATTGCAAGATTCAGCTTGGTCGGGTACTGGGGTGCAGACGATCCACGACGCACTAAAAACACGTGCGGGTAGCCAGGGTTGGATGCAAACAACCCTGCCTTCAAATGGTGGCAAAGAGACGCTTGGAGAAATGCAACGGTTTTGTTCCACTCCCATCTGAGCGTGCGCACTTAGGTGTGCGATGTACAAATGTTGAGATGGCTCTGCTTTCAGCAACTAATCACCACACGCACTCATTTGTTTCCACACCCGGCTGCTGGTAAGGAAATTTCAGACATCGGGACTCGTCTCTCTTCGTTCTGCTGCCGTCTCTGTATTGCGTCAGTCGGGGAAGAAACACACCCAGCCGAGAGCCGTCTCCTCACCGCACCACGTTGAGATGCTGTGCCACTTCTTTACCCCGTGCGTCTAACTACCTAGGAGGTATGTAGAACGAAAGCTGAGAATCGCGGTGGAATTTGGACCAGATAATGGGTCTGAGACTTGGCACTTGTGTGCGTTCGTCATCGCAATTGAGAGAGCCACACGCTCTCCCAGATCGTGTCGGTCTGGACGAAAAGCCACAAAATGGTCGTCGGCCCTAATGCATGCGTATTGCGAAGTGTCCGACCCAGTTGTCACCGAGATGCTATCAGATGCTGCAGCGATGGGTTCAGGGCTCTTCCTCCGCCGCTTCACTCGCATCCGCGACTGATGTGGATAGGACGAAGAAATGGGTCAGAGTCAAGGTGCATGATCGGTTCCTTGCGGTGTGGGTTAGTTTGGGGGCCGCTCCAGGGATTGCGGCAGTGCTCTAACACAGGAAAGGAGGGCCAACTAGAGCCGGCTGTGTTGGTTGTGGCGGCATGAGCGCGTGCCTTGCAGGCGAAGGCTTTACCCAGGAAGCCGCAGGACGAACCCATTGTGACTGGTGACGATGATGTTGGCCTGCTGCAATCAGAAACAATAAGAAAGCAGCCCTGTCGGCATCAGTGACTGTAAGCGCAAGGTCAGCTGGCTACCTAGGTATGTGTTCTGCGTCGGCTCATTGAAAGCGACGCACCAGAATGCTCGGGCTTTCATCATCTATATCCTCGCGTCAACGAGACTTGTAGCATTGTAGTGGACTGCCTGTCTTTCATTAATCGCTCTATTTCTAAAGCGCCAATGACTCCCCAAGAGATATCAATGATGCTGCACTTGCTCGGGTTCGCCTACAGGTGAGCACTTGCTACTTGTCAAATCATATGACAGAGCATGCAGCTTCGATATGGCAGCAAGCGGAGAATTTCGGCCAGGGTAAAACGCGTAGTACCAGCCAGAAATGGGTTGGTAGGCACATGCTCAATACCATTACCCCATTTCAAGCGGCGGGAGACGAACACAATGTATGTACAAACCACCGGCCTTGACCTGTCGCTGGCACACCCTGCTTAGATCTTGGACTGAGCATGCCAGTGCTGCTGTATGTAGACACTTGCTGCTTGTAGTGGAGAGCACTAAAAGGCGAATAATAAGGGAGACTAGATATGTCTGGCCATCTGCAGGATACGAAGTGGATGGTGGGTATTTGCTGCCAGGGGGCTGCGGTTGTGGACACAATTGATGCTGAACTGAACGGATGAAGAAAGTCAGGTTGCTGCTTGATACTTCTGCCATTGCCCTTCCGTACGGGGCGCCGCTCGGACGCCTCTGTCACCATATTTAGCCGCTTCTCACCGCAGCGAAGGACTGTTGATGTCTTCAGATCGAGATCAGTTACAGGCCCAGACAGGGGAGTAGGTAAGCATCGCTGTCTGCAGAGAGGTTTTCGAGGGAACCAACCCCTCGGCAATGACCCAGACCCAGAGAGCCACACCCCCTTCACCCAACCTGAGGTGGAGTCGGTGGTCGGCATCGACCATGCACTTTGCGGCGCTCGTGTAGCCTCCTCTCGATTTGTGGTGGGTATCTTCAGTGCGGAGACTCTCTAAGCCACCTGGACAAGTCCGTGGCGCAAGCACGGTCTGGTGGGTAAAGTGGATGATGAAGGAAAGAGGGCGCATCAGGCAACAGGCAGCTCGCACTCAAGGGCCTGCCTGCTCTTCGGCCAGATTAGCGCACCTTTTCAACATACCTCTACCAGAGGTCCCTTCTTGATTACCTCCTTGCATCACAATCGAAGAGAAAGAAGTAAAGCCATGCGCATCCTGTTATTGCCCTTCCGATTTTACGGTTCATTGTCTAGAGAAAAGAAGAACATAATATACGTTAGAACAGAAAGGCATACACTTGCAGGGGCATCGACCAGGTGGGTACATCGATACATGCGATATGCCGTCATGAACGATGCGATGCCCGCCCTCCACCCCACTGTGCGTGTGTACATGCATGTATGTGTATCAGAGACACGCAAGAAAGCTTGGTTGTGCTGGTCTTGGCTGGGCGACATCTGCCCCGTTCGGTCCGGCCAGCTTGCAGACTACGGAATTTGGGCACCTGCTGTGAACCTACTGCTTGCTGCTGCTCCACCACGTTGAGGTCTTCGTAGCCAGAGACGTTGAATGGTTCGGCCCCCTTGTACTCTGCATTAGCGATTGACGGTATTGTAAACACTGCGAATCCTGGTGCTAATACAGCACGGGGATCACACAGATACATCCTGTCCAATCCAGAGTCATGGTTCGAATGTGTTGGATAAAGGTTTCGGACCTGAATCACCCACCTAATGAGAAATCTCCTTTTCACTGCCGTGATGGAGCCGACAAGCGAGCGGCCCGGAAGCCTAAAACCTCAAATGGTCTGTATATCCGGAGAAACCTTGAGTTTTACTGTTTATTGTGCATGAAACTGCTGACTTCGGCAGAAGGAAATAAGAATTGAGTCTACGGGACTTCCCCTTCAAACAGCCAGATCATCTTGAACAACTCCATGATATGGTCTTTCGCTCACATTGAAATGAGAGTGGTGACTGGCAAGTACATTTAAGCAGCACATATGCTGGTTTTCGATCAATTTCCGCCAAATATGGTGGTCCTGGTAGCTTTCGCGGCCGCTATCCCGGCTTCCAGGCACTTCCTTTTTATTGCTGCTCCAGGGATGGTCCCTGTTGTCAAGCAACCAAGTCTTGTTTATTGTCAGGGCTAGCGGCGCGTCTGCGCGCCCGGAACACGAGTCGCTATCACGTTAACATACAGCGTACCTGAGCTCGACTTTCAGATGGGCAGCCTTCCCTGTGTGTGATTATTTGCTCTGTGCGGAAATAACGAGGCTACTTCACCTAGAATTGATTAAAGCTCTGCCGAGGCATAGTTTTAGAGCGCTTCTCCTCCAAAACCCGCCGTAGTCGGCCGGGCTCGACTTGCTGTGACAGTCACCCCGACATTGCGATGCTCTGACGTGACATCGTTTTGTCAGCTTTCAATGCCAGTCCTTAGCTTCATGTGGACACACCAGATCTCGTTGAGCACGCCGCTGCCGGAAAATACTAGAGAAAAATGCGTCAAACATCCGGAACCTAATCAGCACTTGCGGCTGCGCAAGCGGCGAATGAATATCTCTAAATCTCATAACATCGTGGGCCACCTGAGCAAATGGTCTCAGTGAAAGCTAAGCAGGCTTTTTCCTGGTCTCAATACTCATCAGATCCGCCCACGACTATGTATCACCCTTAAACCGGATCAAGATCCCACGCTTCCGGCATCCCGTCGGTTCATACATTGAGGCGCGAACACCTTGTTTCTCTCGTTGTAGCCCAAAACCAGGACTTGCAAAAGTCCAGCGTATTTTACAGTTACAGCAACTAGCGATCACTGTTTTGCTTGATATCTTTCCACGCTTTTCTTGACTAATCAAAAGTAGTTCGGCCCACTCACAACAATGGCAGACCTTTTTACAAACGTAAGGGGTCCTCTCGTGGACGGCTCACTCTCAGTCACACGAACCAACAGTTCACGCAAAACACGCACTACACAAGAGTCACTAGACATGTTTGTAAGGCGTATAACACATTGTCCGGGCTAATTTTTGCATGCATCATGCTCAATGAGCTCTACATGCGCAGTACTGCCCATTAGCCCAAGCTCTGATCAATTGAAAGCTCGTTCAAAGGAGATCTAGGTGGACCCCACTCCGCTATTGACACCCCCTCTCCATTCTTCTAACAGAATCCTCTACGCCCTTTCCGGCACTCGTGGGTCAGGACAGCGCAGTACTACCGAGTCCGTACGTCTCTGAAGGTACAATCGCTGTTTCCAGTAGTAGTTATGACGACTAGAGTGTCGATGGGGCGCATTCTGTTTCCCTCTCGGCGGTCGCGACCGCTTATTGAACTAAATGGATCGGTTATCGACCAGGGCCTATGGCCTGAGCCGATTGCTTGCAGTGCGCGGCCACTGTCCTGCCGACTTACACGGATGCGCCGCAACCACGCCTGGATGTTGAACTTGGCATCACCATCATCAGCAACATCTTAATCAGCGGCATCGGCAGCAGTATCCTCATCAGCCCGCCTTTTCTTGCGTCTCACAAGGTTGGCGAAATAATTTGTCTTTGGCTGAAGTCACAGGCACAACATCTTAATTCACGAAGCCGTAGCCACCTGCGTCTTGATGGCCCCGGGGAAGCAGAGCTAGCACAATCTCAGTCCACTCTATCCGGTATTGCGCGGAAATCTGTCCAGCCACCGAGCCAGCTTCAGGTATCTGTTGACTCTGGTAGTGCAGTGGTGTACTTGGAAGCGTGCAGGTTGCATTCGCCTGTCAACCCTGCTCGCCGAATCGCAAGACAGCCCTACGCCTCGCCAAAACTCAATACTCGATCCTATCCCATTCTGGCCTTGGCCTTGGCCATCTTCTATCCATTTTGGTCCTCGTCACTTTCACTCGATCTGTCCCTCCTGGCCTCACCTCGACCGCGGCCAGACACCCGCCAACCTCCGCTTACCCGCAACTTTGGCGTCTCTTGACGATCAACGCAAATTCACTTGCTTTCCCCTTGGCGTTAGTGTAACTTGGCAGCACGAGGGCCACTGCCACTGTCACAGCACGCACCCCGAGAGTCTATCAGCCGCCCTCCTCGAAAGGTCCCTCAAAACTTAGCAGCGCTTGCTTCGAAGCCTCCTCAAGCCACAAACTTCTCGGTCCTCTTGTCCCGTCCTTGTCTCGCATTCGTATGACTTGCTGCTGCTGATTTCTTCTCCTACGCTTGTCGGCTCGGAGCTCTTTAAACAACCTTCCCTTCTTTACATGTTGCCCATTCACCATTTCCTTCCTCCATCCTGGACAAATTTGTTATATTTCGAAAACGACTCAGCAGTGATCAGCAACCTATCGAAACCGGACAGACTTTCGAGGCGATACTCAAATTCGCATACGGAGAAGCTAATCCGGGTCATTCCAAAAGCCTGTTTACCTTCGCCGTCCAAGGTTAAGATTCGTTGGTGCGAGACTTAATCACGACCATGTCGGTTCAGTCCAACCCTCTCAACCCGACGTTTGAGGGTCACATAGCCTCGACATTAGATGCCCTGATCTTGTTCGAGGCTTGCTTATCCGGTCATCTCAACCATGTACCTCGTCGTCCCCATGATAGGGAACGTCAAGACCTCATCAAGAGTGGTAACATCTTCATATACGAAGAGCACGCTTCTGGTATCAAGCGTTGGACAGATGGCGTTTCCTGGAGCCCCAGCCGTATCCTGGGCAACTTCCTCATATATCGTGAGCTGGAGAAGCCTTTCCCACCAGGAGAGAAGAAACGAGCCTTGAAGAAGAAGAAATGCCCCCCAGGTGGCATTGGAAAACCAGACTTGAGCTCTCGTCCCAGCATGGGTGGCTTTCCATCGGCCGGAATGGATACATCAGTTGGCAAGGACACCGAAAGAGCCTTGATCGGATCTCTGATCGACTCTTATCCATTCAAAAACGACGGCTTGATCAAAAAAACTATCAGCGTGGCATATCAGGAATTACCGCATCACATGGTCAGCTATTATAATGTTAATGATGTAGTGTCTGGGCGATTGACTACACCATCGAAGCATCCCAACACTATGAGCATTTTACCTCGATCCGAACTCATCATGTCTCAGAACTTTCGAGCACCGATTGACGAGGTGGAATACAATCCTGACGAACGTGGAGGTCCCCCGACTCTGTTTGCTACTTTGGCAAACGCCCATGATTTCGGAGGTGGCTCAAACAGCTTATTGCACCGATCAATGACTCTCCCGAGTTACCAGCCTGTGCAAGTGTCTACCGCATATACATCCACTTATGGATATAATCCGCAGCAACATTATACGGCGTCGATGAATTCCTCTATGCCACCACCGATGTCTCAACAACTTTCGTCCTCGATGCCACCTCTGCATATGCATCACTCAGCGTCTTCGCTACAGCCATCCATGTCAGCGCCAATGCCAACTGGCACAGGTCCTCTGTCATACTCGCCTCATCAACAAGGGAATTATTCACTAGACTCTCACAAGACGGGCCGCTTCGGCTCTGATTCTAGTCTCGTGCATGAGTTTCCTCGGAACATGCCATCTCACAGTACTTCCCGTCGGAGCTCGGCATATGATGTCTCTCAACCCTCAGATATGTTGTCCATCTCTCTGAGTAATGTCACGGATGGACGATCTTCATCCAATGGCAATACATATATGAGACAGACATCATGTTATCTTCCGTCTCAATCTGCCCAGATGGCCTCACAGGAGAACCATGTGTTTGCTCATCTGCGTCCTATCAAAACAGAATCAGAACTGTCATCTGTTGAAACTGGACCCCAGCACTATGGCTTGGACGAGAGCAACTCGACCTGGGGATTTGACGCAATGGACAACTCCCATGGGCAACAATACTTCGGCGGCCAAGCGGGCGGGAACTCTTCAAACTGGCATGGCGGTCCGAACGGTGTGGGGCGCTCATGATAGATATCTGTACGAATACGCTGTTGCTTTCGTCTGCGGCATGAAATGGGAAAACTGAGCACTTCTTCTCGGAGCGGGTAGCATCATCTACCTCGTTCGATTTTACCTTTATTGTCCGCCAGCAGCCAGCTGACGCTATCTTTTCTTGGTCATTCTAATGTTTCTACCATGTTGCTTTCTCTCGAGCAACATTGGTTGTTTCCTGTAGCTGTGGGTGGCGTCTTGGTCTACCTGCCTTTCACCTTGAGTTTGCTTGTACTGCTTTGGTGTTTACCATACGATGTTTTCTTGGGCTATTATTGGTGTATGGTTGTCATCTTTTGGCATACGGGTCATTATTGTCATGTTCCCTTACCGCGTGTGGAAAATGGCCTGGATATCACAGACTTGTTATCTTTTTGGCGTCCGGGGATTTGTTGTTTTCCCTGTTTTTGGGACAAGTCGCCATGGACTTGCAAGTTTGCTGCGCATAAACGGTTGCCCGGGTTAGAGGGCAGTCCCGCGAGGGACATTGCACTGAGACTTAATAAACCAAGTTAATTTTCCATTCAAAGCGTCACAATGGCCTCATGGAGCTGAAACTGAAGATGGGATAAAAAAAAAAGATAAGAAAGGAAAATTAAAGAAGAAAGAAATAGAATGGAGTGACACCGTTTTGATTGCTCGCATGCAATCCGATTCGTGTTGCTTAGGGTAGGCTTGGCAAGCCGAGCATCTGCTGTGGGTCCATGGCCGTCAACTTGGCTCGTGGATAATAGATTTAACAAAGACCTCTCTGTAGACCCAAGACATACCAGGGCTGTTCTAGGCTACAGCGCAACCGACGATTACGAAGACTCCCTTACCTGCGATCAAGAAGAGGAAATCAAGCCACCCCCTACTGCCGCCGGCAGGTGTGGAGGACAACGCATCATGTCGACGATTGCCTTCGCATCACGAGTTGTCAAACATACATGCCATCGCGGCTTTGAGAGCTACACCACATATGCCAGACCACAACGAGCGAATACGTCGGCTTTGCCCCCAATTTGTCGCAAATCAGCGTCACACGGACGGAACAACTGTTTGTCCTCGAGCTTGTACCAGGCCCGACAGAACAGGTGAGAAAGAACAACAACATTTGAAAAAAAGACATAAGGAAAGAGAGAAATGTATTTTGCTTTGCAAACTTCACATATCACTCAGTTATGATATGTGTACGAAGAACAGCCCGCAAGCTGACAAATTCTCCGACTCTCCAGCTCGACACCAAGACAATCGCCGAATCCTGTGACCTCTCCGTCCACAAGTGAAAAGCACCGACACGTCCAGGCAACACAGAGCTCGCAGAGCTTGCACTCAAAGTCTCCCAGCACGGAAGCCGTCATCCATGAGGATATATACACGATACCCAATTTTCTCACATTTACTCGGATAGTAGCCGCTCCCGTGATCGGCTACCTGGTGCTCCATGATTCTCATGTGTGGGCTGTAGGATTGTTTGCTTATGCCGGAGTTACTGACCTGCTCGACGGCTGGATCGCTCGACGATGGAATCGCAAAACTGTGGTTGGAACAGTCATAGATCCCATGGCAGACAAGGCTCTTATGACAATCCTCACGGTGTGTTTAGCAGCTAAAGGAGCATTACCATGTACGTGCGTTACACGGAACTGCTGTTCAGTGTAGCTTTCCCATCACTCGTCCGTGGTAACTTAGTTTTGTGCGAACCTTACTTCAAGACGGGAAATCCAACTTCATGTCTAAGCACTGAATACCTGCTGACTCGTTACTTGTCCTCCCCAGTATGGGTAGCAACCATAATTCTAGGTAGGGACGTCGGGCTCGCCATTGCTGCGATTTACTATCGATGGATCTCACTTCCGCCACCTAAGACTTTCAAACGCTACTGGGACTTTTCACTACCGTCTGCGGAAGTTCGTCCCACAACCATCAGTAAATACAATACTTTTCTTCAGTTGGGACTCGTTGGTTTGACGACAGCGGCACCACTGATTCATGCAGACATCTCTTCGGCATTGACAATACTACAGTGAGTACCACCGACCATGTCGGTCAACTATATGATACAACGCAAAAAAGCTTCGTATACTGACCGAAATCTAGATATACTGTGGCTGCGACGACTGTATGGAGCGGCGCAAGTTACGTCTTTAGCAGGGATGCTGTCAAAATCTTGAAGTAGGGGTGTTTCGCAGTAACTTGGTAAACGAGCATACTTTGAGGTTTGCATTTGCATTATATAATCTACTCGTACCTGTTGACTCGAAGCAAAGTATTCAGTCATACCCGAACAAATCCCTTCCTCCACATGCAGCCAACGTCACAGTGCATTATCACCGGTGTATTCAATTCCTGACATGGGACCTTGACTTGGAGATCGAAAAGTTGACATTGGGTGAATTGAACATACTGGTTCAGGTGCATTGCATCGCAATACACACATGACACGACCATTGTCGATCCCCATGTCTCTTCTCACCTGACCACAGCTAGTAATATAATACAAACCTACGCATGAACGTGAACAACCCTGTCGCTGTTGTGCAATGATGTGCTTGCTTCCGTAACTGGATATTTGACCGCACATTGGCACAGTCAAGAACCACTCGGGCATCAAACACAGATACATACATCTCGTGAAATTTTTTGGACCTCGGAGTGACATTCTATATGTACCTGTTTCGTCACATTGAAAATCCAAAATTAACACAAATTCGTCATCGTAGGCTGCCTCCGAATGTAGGCCAAAAGTCTAATGGCCCCCGCCGGGGTGACACCCTCAATTCGACGAGCCTGCGCTAAGGTCTCTGGTCGTGTCTGATTCAGGACTTCTTTTTCAGACAAGGCGAGCCCCGGAATAGCACTGTAATCGAGATCCACAGGAAGGTGGAAGCTCTCATAGTGTGCAAGTTGATTTCTCTCGGCAGCTTGCATCTTGACATATGGTTCATATATAGCCTCGATGACCACGCGATCTCGGATGCGGGAAGAATACTTTTCAAGTTCAGGGAGAAAAGCGATTAGCTTCTCAATCTCTGCACGAGAGCCCGTATTCGACAGTCGCAGGATGTCGAGTCCTGTTCGACGACGGGACTTTCTCCCAATATCAAAGCCGTGATCGGTCCACTGCGCTGGAGTCAGGCATACCGACGACTCCAGGAATGACGCGAGTTCTTTGATTTGCTCATGTTCGTCGATGAAGGCTGTCCAACGTTTGTCGGAAACTGCGCCCAAAGCCCGACCTTTCTCTGTGAGCCGAAGGTCGGCATTATCAGCTCTTGCCGCCATCCGGAACTCACTTCTGGATGTAAACATTCTATATGGTTCAGTTACCCCCTTAGTGATCAGATCGTCTATCATGATACCAATGTAACCATCAGACCTGGAGATTGAAGCCTCACTCAAGCCCTGAGCTGCTCGACCAGCGTTGATCCCAGCTATGACTCCTTGACCAGCAGCTTCTTCATACCCTGTGGTTCCGTTGATCTGGCCGGCAAGATATAAGCCCTTAATCGCTTTCGTTTCAAGTGTCGACCTGAGCCCTCTAGGATCAATATAGTCGTACTCAACTCCATATCCTGGCTGTACCATCTCGACCTGTTCAAGTCCTTTGATGGTCCGCAACGCTTCTTCTTGCGCCTCGGCAGGTATTGTCATCGACAGTCCATTGGGGTAGATGATCGAACTGCTGAATCCTTCTGGTTCGAGCCAAACAATATGCCTGTCTTTCTCTGGAAAACGAATCACCTTCGATTCCAGAGATGGACAGTATCTGGGCCCTTTCACCGTCTCGCGAATGTGTATCGTTTTGTCTAGATTGTCCCGCACGATTTGATGAGTTTTGCTGTTAGTATACGTGATACTGCAGGTAAGCTGATCTTGTACTGAAACATCATTGTTCAGAAATGAGAACGGCATGGGCGATGCATCCCCAGCTTGTATCTCCAGCTCCTCAAATCGAATCGTGGACCTATTGAGTCTTGGGGGCGTTCCTGTTTTTAGTCTTCCAAGGCTAAACCCAGCAGTACGGAGCGATGTGCTGAGAGCAGATGTTGCATTTTCTCCTAGTCGACCGGCTGGATAGCTTTCGAGACCGATATGTATCTCACCACCTAGGAATGTGCCCGTGGTTATCACAACCTTATGCGCGGGGAGAGCTTCGCCAGATTCCAACCGTACGCCAGCTATAGATTTGATAGGCCCGCTCTCTATAGCGTCTGCAAGCTCTGATAATATCACATCTGACACGCTTGCGGTTATAATTGACAAGTTCGGATACGTCTCAAGCTCCTCTCTCATGTAGCGTTTATACAGATCTCGATCGATTTGAGCGCGCGGACCCTTTTCAAAGTCAGTAATTGGCCAGACATCAAATTCTGTCCAGGAGCCACATACCCAGACTGCTGGGCCCTTTTTGCGGTTTAGTATGTGAAATTGAACTCCAGCTCTGTCGATGATCTTTCCGGCCAGTCCGTCGAGTGCATCAATTTCTCGGACTATAGTACCCTTTCCAATACCTCCGAAGCTAGGATTGCAGGAGCAAGTTCCTATGTTCTCAAGTTTCGGAGTGATTAGCGCTGTCCTTGCTCCGGACCTTGCGGCAGCTGCACAAGCCTCCGCGCCGGCGTGGCCTCCACCGATCACGATAACATCGTATGGCCTGTCAGATACAAAATTAGGCTGATGAAGCAGGAACAAGTGAAGTAATGCAGATCAAGAAAGGCGAACCTGCTATTGGTGACTGTGGCCAATTGTCGGAGGCAAATAGGCGACCGTCGCCGCACAGAGCGAACGTATGCTGTACGTTGGGGAACAAGCATTAAATAACAATTAATGAGCAGCGAGTCGCGATGATAGTACGTATTTGGTCGTCGGTAGCGGTTGACGTTTTATGTCGTCTCGGGCAGCGCGCTTGGAGGGTTTTTCTTTCTCAAACGGCTCTAGATAGGCAATGCAACATGGTTGCAGCTAAAGAGAAATTATGGGTCTGAGCTCGCGACTAGGCATCGGCTCTACCTGTGAAATCGATGCACTCGCAGCCTGGATACATGAAGCAAATATTGTAGTCACTTTCATTCCAGCGTCTGGCACTGTCGAGATTGTGTCATTCACCCTGCAAATAACGTCGGCTGTTGGCCCAGATGGATTGTCTTCTTATCTTGATGGGCCGGGCCAATGTAAGCTGTGTATTACGCCGCCGTCGATACCGTTTGACGGGCATCGCGACTTCTATGGGTTCACACCATTCACTGTTCGGTGCGCAAGGAGCTACAAGTTGTGTCACGAGTACGCCGCGCGTTTGCAATTTGTAGATCAGAGATTTTAAATTAGGTCTGCTGTGGTCGCTCTAGTCACCATGGTGTCCTAACAGAGCGAGCTGTTGAAACATTAGGAACTGCATGATCTCGTAACATCTTGCTCTCCCGCAGACCGAATCCTGCCCTTGGAAGCACACGATAAGGTACGGTTCTGTTCAGGCTACTCTATCATTGATAATTTCAAGAACTGACAGCCCGGCATACAAGCATTATCGTGCAGGGCCATTTGGCCAAGAACTGACTGCATCGTTCACTTCCTCCATGAACGTGGCTGCATTGTGTATTGATGTGCCACCCAACACAACACGTACGCCAGGCGTTGTTGCATTGATTCCAGCGATCATCTTCGCCTCCTCGTAAGTTGCCCCACCTATAATAAAGACAATTATGTCCTGCGGCTTGTCCTTTGTCGAACCAGCGCCTTCTAAAAATGGATATTGCTGCTCTCTTAAGCGTCCCTTAATGAGGTTTTGCAAGGTGCTTTCCAAGAGTGAAATGTGTTGTGTGTAGACATTCTCTACACCCTTCAAGCCTCGAAATCGATTCGATGCCCCGGAAAAGATGCCCGTTGAGTCAAACATATCGGTAATTCCTCCTTGGGATGGTGACGTCTGAAGGGAAGAATGGTAAAGTAGAATCTTGTTGACTAAGTCGGCTTGGGATGGAGGAACCCCTCCGGCTGCGACTAGCAAATCCACGAGCATGGGAACAGTATTTGACTGTTGCTTATGATAGCGTAGTGCATATAACGCCGTCAGCCCAATTTTGGAATGAGGCGTGATATTTGGGTCCTGAATTAGCTTTTGGACATTCTGATATTATGTTGTTAGCAGGCGACTAGGGATCGAAGATTTGCGGTGGTTCAACACTGACCTTCAGATCCGCATTGTGGTTGTCATTGCAAGCTAAGCTTTGTTCCACTTCACTGACCTCCAACAAAGATTCCGCTGCCACCTTGCGGCTCAACTCGGACACTAGCGTTACATGCTTACTCACGTTACCAGATAATTTTCTGAACTCTGGGTATTCCTCTATGAATCGTTTCATGTCAGAGATCGACTCGATGTTGGCATTATTCTTCGTCTTGGACTGATATTGCTCCACATAGTCCTTGATAGTTCCACCCAAGTCCCCGAAATTGAGAAACATGTTCTTCTTAAAGAACGGGTCTTGCTCTTGAGACAGAACTATTTCTTTGAGCTCTGGCCGTATGTCAAGAACGTCGCTGAGGTCGACTCGGCCGTTTTGGATCCCGATAAGATGATGGACCATGGCTTGATACGTCCACTGGGTAAGCAAAGGCGTTACGCAATCCTCGCGTCTGTCCAAAACAAGAAGAATGGGAGGCGTATCAACTCTTCGAAAGTCGAAAAGTTGCTCTTCCTGAGACATCAAGTAGCGTACCTCGGAGGCGAGTTTCTTGGCCAGGGGACTACTTTTCTCGTAACGTATCAAAGGACGCTTTTTCAACGACAGGAGAACGGCGATGAGGCCGTCCGCACATCGTTGAAGAGAATCCGGGTTCCAGTTGTCCGAGGATGAGCCCCAGACACGTCGCTGTGGTAGGGAGACTGAGAGTGAAAATAGATCGGAGTTGATAACCGTGTAGTCTGCGAAATGCTCTTGAACAACCTTGACAATTTCATGGTCGTCTGCTTCTGCGAGTCGCTCCAGAGAAGATTTTTTGGCCACGTTGGTAAAAAAGAGGTGATATTCACCGTATCTGGGGTCCTTGAGCTCATCTATCAAAAGCTGAATGGTGTCGGGCGACGGACGCACTAGGCATATACAGCGAAGATGACGCATCCTTTCCCGGCTTGCATTGTCTAAGCGATCAATAAGATATACCTCGTGATTGAGGAGAGATGATTGAGTCACGGCAGTCGAGACGATGGAGACTGTTTCATTGTCCAAAAGTAATATCTTCATTTTCGAAGAAGATGAGTCTGTAGCGGGCGCTACTATCTTCGAAATGTAGCCGGCTACAGCTTGTGAGACGTCCATGTCGTTGCGTGGGACGCTACAGCGTTTATCAGAACCTCTAGATCATAACAGTATTCGAGAGTCCAGGCTCGACTACAGTACCGAGAACTGTTGATGGAATTGTGCTCATAAGTGAGGAACTGCTGAAATCCCGACGCAAGACAAGCTAGATCAATTTGACTAACAAAAGCAATAAGGGCGAGTGCGATTAGGCTTTGGCGCGACTCGCGGTGTACGTCACAGCTCGCCCTGATATGTTCCGGGTATATGCATAGCTAACCCGTTATAATCATACATGTAGCCAGTCCAACCCCTGTCAACCTCTGAGGTACATGAAGACCACCAAACTGAGTTTGGCAGATCTGACAATGCTTTAATTGCGAACCTCGAACGGAAAGTATCACTTTTCTTCTGCCTCAATTGAATGATGCATTTCGTTCAACGATCGTGTGCTTTTGAATTGTAAAGCACGCATGCACCTGGGAGCAAGCGCGAGGGAAAAAAAATGGCACATGATACATGTCCTCCCAGATCAGAACCGACGTTAGTACACCCCTGACGAGAGACAAGTAACGGCCGTGGAAGGCTGACACATTTTGAAGACTCTCTTTCACACAAGGTCTTATAGTCGGGCAATTGTCTGTGGTTTTGATATTAGCAGCCTTCATTAAATTCTTCATCTTTGGGGACCCACCATCACCAGACGTAACGGCGTCTCTGCGGGCTACAGAAAGACGATCCAGGACTCTTTCACATAAACAATCTCTCCTGAGACTGCGAAGCCCGAACCAAAGACAGGAACAGACTTTGAAACGCAAAAAATCCAATGTGCTTCGAAATCCACCTGCGCTCATCATCGGTTCGATCTTAAGTAAGACCTACTACAACGTTGACAGCCACCAACCAGAGAGTCTCGATTGGTTTAATGTTCTTATTGCTCAAACGATAGCACAGTTCAGGAGCGACGCACAGCATGATGATACAATCCTGAGTTCTTTAACCAAAGCTCTTAACGGAACATCACGGCCCGACTTTGTTGATGATATCCGCGTAACGGAATTGAGTTTAGGTGAAGATTTCCCCATATTCAGCAATTGTCGCATCATTCCAGTGGATGAGGACGGCTTGACTCTCGGAAATGGCTTAAAATTCGACGCTGTCACAGCTGCACGAGATGGAACCAGACTGCAAGCCCGCATGGACGTGGACCTGAGCGACATGCTTACGCTCGCTGTGGAAACAAAACTTCTCCTCAACTACCCGAAGAGGCTATCAGCTGTCCTGCCTGTCGCCCTCGCCGTTTCCGTTGTACGATTCAGTGGAACATTGTCCATATCTTTCATTCCTAGCAATCCATCACAATCAACGCCCACCATGATGACTTTCAGCTTTCTGGATGACTATCGGCTAGACTTTTCGATTCGAAGTCTGCTAGGTAGTAGGTCGCGTTTGCAAGACGTCCCAAAAATTGCGCAATTGGTGGAAGCTAGGCTTCACAGATGGTTTGATGAGCGAGCTGTTGAACCTCGCTTCCAGGAAATTGCCCTTCCAAGCCTTTGGCCCAGGAAGAAGAACACCAGAGGCCCGGATGACTCTGTCCCTGACGGAGGCCTATCTGTTGGACGCTCTAAAGGAAAAGAAATTAGCCGTGAACTGCGGGACGATTCAACTCGGCGGACGGATGTGCCTGTTGAGGACAACAAGATTGAGACGACTTCCCTCAGGCACCGCCGCCCTGTCAAAGACGAAGACGAACTAACAATGTCGATGTCGCGCTCTAATACGAAGTCTTCGGTATGATAGGGGCTCCTGCGAAAGAAAGCGGCGGCGGCAGCATCTCAAAGCCTGTTCTGAGTTCAAACTGGTGTTTACAACAAAGTGACAAGAAGATGCTCATATGCTACATGCAGTGGTTACATGGACCGGCAACCAAAGGTTGTATTACCCCAATGCTTCAATTTCGTGCGAGATAGATATGGTCTCTGTTGTGTATATTTACGTTGTAGTATTGTGCTCTGCCTTTTGCAGGATCGACATTACTCATATATGAAAGGTAGCGAGAGCAGCTGAGGAGCTGGTCAAGGATAGCAAATTTTGCCACCATAGAACTGAACCACTCAGGAGCAAAATATAATAAAGAATAGTCCACTTCAATGCAGATTTGACTTGCAAATTGCTCTCACCAACCGCCCAATAGGGCTCCAAAGTACCCCAGATGCGAGGAAGACCCATAGAGTTGCAAAATGTGTGAACGGCTATGACAGCCAGCAGAGATCCAGTGCGCAAGAATAAAAAGGTGGCATAGGCTCCGAAGATGGTGGTGTACGAAAACTGAACTACAGATCGTACGATAGCTGAGGTGAGCGGAGTTTGAGGATGAGTAACACAGAACTCATAGAAATGATGGAGGTGCGCGAGACCAAAAACCATTGGTGAGACAAATATGATGCTTCTCATAGTACAGCCGGCCATTAGCAATAAGGGCACAGCAGAGGAGCGAAACAAGCATTCTTCCGTAACTGGTCCCTGCCCGGCCGATGTCAGTCGACGCACTTTTTGTTGTATGGGTTCAGAGCACAAAGAGTAGACCTACTGCCACCAAATTCCTCCATGCAGCCCAGTCGGACCAGACCTGCTTCAAGGGGTCCAAGTTCGCCCAACTTTTCCACGTGCCTTCGATGAGCAGACACTCATATAAGGGCCCCGCGAATAGGAGGCCTGTCAAGAGAATTGATTTGCAAGTCTCGACCAGTCCAATCGGCCAGTATCCCATCAGAGTCCAGGGTGCAATTATGTGAGAAGCCGAAGCATTCTGTATTAAAACAAACGTTGTCAAGGAACACAGCGCCGTTGAAAAGGTGACCGAGCGTATTCTAGCACGTATAGCTTCTGGTGCGTCTCGAGGACGACCTACAGCGGCTCTCGTAGCCGGCGATGCGTGTAGAGGCAACACATAGACAAGGCAGTAAGTCACCTTTTTGTTATCCAGGCCAGAGGCGCTAGCACGTTAGCCCATCGACAGATAGAGTAGGTAAATTTGGACAAGCGAGTGAATGGTAGGTTTGCGACAATTTGTACGACAAGAAGCTCTGTTTGATTGGGGTTTATGCATGACGCGACATTATTTGTTGACTTACCAGCAAGCTAAAGGCGTGAAATTGAGTCAAGTCAGACTCGTGGGACGAGTAATTCAATGTTCTATCCATTTGATGCAAAGCGATTTTGGGTTACCAACGCTCCATAGAGTCCTGAAAGATGGACTAAGACCTAGATGAATGAAGTTGAAATCCAGCCCTATTACAAGTGAGGGTAATAGCAAACGCAGCCAGACAGACGGTTTGCGCGCGCCTAGGCCACGGGGTTGGAAGGCAAAGTGGGTCCGAGCTACGGAGTACACAAGACGATTCGCGAGGTCTCGTAGATAACAGTAGTACTCCGTATTAATTATTGTTCTTCATATTGTCGCCTCGCAATTCTTGAAGAGGCAGTCAGCGGCCCGACAAGGCCAGGCATGCGTCCTAGTACCACGCCCTGAGGTACTTAGCCGAATGCACAGTATCAATTTATGTGCTTACTCTGATGCGCGCAAAAATGCTTTGTGGCAATATGGTGAGAGTTCACGACAACACAATGTTTGACGAACTATATGCGGCTGCGGCAGTATGCATTCGAGCATAAGGAGAACTGGACCTCCTGCTCCAGGAACATTTTGTGGAGTCTACTCGCACTGAGGTAATGAATGTACTATCTGCTGCTACGGAGAAAATTCTGCGGCCAGTGACTGATATATACATCACCTTGGGTGGCTGAGAGGTCTTTCCATAAAATAGCAAGCTCGTTTTGCGCGCGCGTAGGCAGGGATAAGGAGGTGCTGTCATTCCGCCAATGGTTGTGCTCACAGGGAAATGAATACTGGTGTGTCAAGCCTCCGATTGGATGGCCAGCACGCGACACGCCACCTCACTGTCGCGTTGGAAAAAGCTGGCCGTGTAGGTGTCGACCAGTGGTCTCACTCCTGTAGTCCCGTTTCGGGTCCGCGTTGAGAGCCTTCCTATAATACCCAATGGCGCGGAATAGAAGAAAGGCGTCGCGAAACAGCGACCACTGGTCATGCGATGGAGTACGTATCTGCGAAAGTTGTGCATGAGAGCCAGTCAGCAACAGCACTCCGAGTTCTAGCAGTAGAGACGACGAGAACAAAGAGGTGTCACTACAATACTAGTCGAATAAGAATGGCCAGGTACAACATCGAGAACGTTCGTCCTTGATAATATCGACGTCTCTGCAGAACACACGGCCCTCTCCTACCTGGGGCAAGGGCGAAAAATAAAACAATACGGTCTGACAAGTTGACGATAAAGCCACTAATATAATCATAATGACCTGACCGTAGGCTACCATATCCTCCACCACTTTTACCATTCAAGCTGTACCATCGCCAGCGTGGTATTATTACGCCCCTGCTTCCTCGTAGCGACTTGAGGGACCATTCCCGCGTCGAGGACTAGTCTGGCCTTGCGTCAAACGCAATTTCCTCATGCATGTTCCTCCTGACGGCTCTGCGGCCCAAGCCTTCGTGCAGGACGTTATTAAACTGCACCCGCTACTAATGCACGCTGGCGTTTTTCTAATGGCCGAATTCAGACCGCAGCCCCGCCATGGCTTTCTCGGTCCAGCTCCGACGTCGTGGCGGTCAGCTTGTCTGGTCTGGCATTGGGTCTAGTTCAGACAATCGCGCAGCCAGTTCGTACCGAACGAGGCCATACTACAAGCCATCGACAGGGTATCTCGAAAATCTACCCCTGTGTGAGATGTGTGTAGCGCCGTTCGTGCGTCTGCTGTGGTCCATCCATTAGTCGCATCGGACTCGTACTACATGTATCACCATGGGGAAGAGACTTGCTCTCCCTCCTTGGGTACCTGCAATTGGGCCTTAGTCTGCTTTTGCGGACCAACTTGGTTCGGATGCCCTGGATGATAGCGGTGGGCTACCAGGGAAAGATGTTTGCTGTTCTGCCAGAGACAAGTCTTCCTCAAAAAGTCCATCTCGTCGTGGAGGAGCCAGATCTTTTCTATCTCGTGCACTGGGACTTGGACTACACTGTATTCCTTCCATCCTTCTGTCCATACTTTTCTCATCTGTTGCTCTACTTCGTACCCTCTTTGAACTAATTGCTAATTGATCTACTTTCTCTTTCTTTGCGTACTAGCAAATCCTTAACCTCTGTACAATATTGTATTTCACCTTCATATCTCTCTTTCACGACCTTCATCTCCTATCACACCGCCGCCGTTGATACAAAGGCACTGTAGTCAAATCTGCGGTTTCCGATTTCAGCGCCTCGCTCTGGACTCACCGTGACCTCTCAAGTATCACCCGGATTGTTCATTTGGACACGACTAATTGAAGGAGGCAGCACAAGAGGTGCAACTGACCAGGCCCAGCAAAAAGTTCATCTCATCACTTGTATGCGAACGTCTGGATTGTGTTGCTAGTCCGTCTCGGAGAGGGCGTTCTGATCCTGATACCGCCTCCGTTCCAACTTGGGCTTCTATGCTTCGATCGATTCTGGGGTCCGTCGAGAATTCGATTCATACTTCATCCGAAGTTATGTTACTGAACGTCCTTGACGGCGTAGCCAAACCTGTCTAGCATGGCAACACCCAGATCCTCATCAAGACAAAATAAAGTCCTCAATCAGAATACGTCCGTGGACCCCGACAGACTGCAAATTCGCGTTGTTCCTTATAGTCCACCTAGACTTAGCTCTGATGGCTCAGTATCCTCTCGCCTCGTCTCTTATGCGGCCCCGTCACCCCCACCTTCCCTCTCACTTCATGACCGAGGATACGACGGTGGGCTATGACTTGTCATCCAGTCCAAATTTGCGAATCGAGCCCAGTCGTCAAACGCCACCGCATTTCAAAGAGGAAAACAGGGACGAGTCACCTCTTACTGATGCTGCAGAGGCCGCGAGCCCATATCCAGATTCTGTTGCCGGGTCTGCTTCACGCAGTCCAGTCTCTCCTTCACCCTCTTATCGTCGCCAGAAAAGGATTATTGCTGTTAATTCCGACAAGACATTTTTTTTAATACCCCAGACATTTCCTTCCTCATCAGCAACAGAATCTTTGCGGTCGCCACGACGCTCATCCACCGCTCCAAGTTCTTCGGTAGGAAGGGCTATTTCCGATTCCTTTGTCGAGGAGCTCCCC
This sequence comes from Periglandula ipomoeae IasaF13, assembly GCA_000222875.2. Taxonomy (NCBI): domain Eukaryota; kingdom Fungi; phylum Ascomycota; class Sordariomycetes; order Hypocreales; family Clavicipitaceae; genus Periglandula; species Periglandula ipomoeae. The sequence continues at coordinate 119,002 of AFRD01000042.1, forward strand.
AGCTCACCATTAACAGCCCCTCCAAGAGCTCTCTCGTCCTCCTTCTAAAGATGACTCGCTTCTGCCCCCCAGCAGTAGTCTTGTTGACGAAATTTCTTCGCCGTGGAATTATCAATTTGTTGGAGGAGTGCGAAAAGTCCCAGACAGCGCCTCGGGGAAGAACATCCAGGATTTGCATGGTCCTGCTCCTTTAGCTGGCTCTTGTGTTGAACGAGACTCCGCGCCTTCAGGTCCTTCACGCAGCATTACCAGGCAAGCGCAAGATCTCAGACAGAAGCACTCTTTTCACTCATATCAATCATTTTCAACCCTGTCCGAGAGATCCAATTACAAGACATTCGCATTCGAGTCCCCATGTCCCCAACAGGTCCGAAAAGCCGATGCATTCGAAGCAGCAGACTTGGAAGAAATGTCAGATGCATCAACGCAGCCAAATTTTGAGATAATCGGGGAATCCTCATCGGAGCAATCTTTGGACAACAGGTCCCGACCGAGAACTAGTGAGAGCAACTACAACTACGTTCTCTTTGAAGATTCGCCATCGTCTCCGCCCGCCCCTGCTGTATCCAGATCCCTTCTGAAAACAACGTATTCGAGGAAGAGTCGTGGTTCCGCCTTTGCGACCCGCAAGAAAGCACCCCACCGATCACGCCAGTCTATCGAGACAAAGGTCTCAAGACTCTCAGGAGCGGCTCACTGATCTCTATTTCAAGTGTGTTCATCGAAGAAGCAGCTCGAACACTTTTTGCCGGCTCTTCGACAGTCTCCATTCCGTCTGGGATCATTCGGCCTTCCCCAAACCGCCGCAGTTTCTCTGCCAGCCCAGGTGGTAGGTACGTGAAACCACCACACCAGCAATGGAGTACTGCGCTGTCTACAGTGGTTTCTGAGAGCGAGAGGGGAAGCGAAGTGCCATCACTGTGCTTGTCTCAGTCCACATCAGGGGATCTCTACCGCGAGAGCGCTGTAAATGCTCAGAGCCTGTCTCCTGATATCGAGCGCTTGGACCCGGAGGCCTGGACAGACCGCCCACAGCCAGCTTACTTTAGGAATTGGTCACGGGATGCGAACAGTAGTAGTCTGCGCTTGATCGGCGATCAAGATGAGCACGGTGACGGTTTGGCAGAATTGGGGGTTCTCCACAGACACCCATCCAGGACAAGACTGCACAGCTATCTGTCCAACTTCCCTTCCGATAGAAACCTCCGGTCCGTGGGCAGCTCACGCAGTAACAGCTTCAGTCGCTCCTACATCCCTACATGGGCAAGGTATTTAATTTCTTCGGCAAGGAACTTGTCTCGGGCCCCAGAAGCTTTGTAACTAACTCTTCTCGGCAGGCTCTACTATGGGAGCGGTGAGCGCCGTCTCCTCTCGATCCAACAGTCGTCTGAGTCTGTATTCCGGTTTCCATGGCAGCTTACATCATAGCCCAATGATGAGTCGCTCTTCAAGTTTAGAGACTTTCAACCCAGTATCACAGACTCGTCAACAACGACAATCGGTCTCGGATGCCCCAAGCTCTGTGGCTAGGTCGAAGACACCGTCAGATACCGGCACTCCTATACCTTACCGTCAGCTCTCCATGATGCGTCGAATCAGAAAACAGACGTCCAGCATCTGGTCTCCTCACCTCCGTCGGGACAAGCGAACTCGTATTTACAGCTTATGGCGGCCACCGTCTATTGTGTTTGCCCCACGAGAGGACAAGTTTTTCGGGGACAGGATTCAGACTGTGCTATTCGTCTTTGGCTTCGTCTTTCCTTTCGGTATGGGTCTCGACAAATGCTTGTTTGATACATATACTGACGAATGATTAGCCTGGATCGCAGCGTCGTTCTTGCCACTTCCGTCACAGCTTGGCACAGAAATGAAGGAAAATGAAGGAAAAGGACCACAGCACCAGTCATCTTGACCTCGAACAAGGTGCAAACACCCAGGTACAAGCAGAGGGCACCACCAGTTGTCATGATCGCGCAAAATGGTGGAGGAATCTCAATCGTTACATGTCGATCGTTGGCCTATTCGTGATTGCAGCGGCACTGGCTCTCAGCATCACGGGCACACAACAGCAATGGAAGTCCTGACGGTTCTGTATGGAGCTCTTACAGGCAATATTCGGCTTTTCCAAACAAGAACTGATCGGGCTCCATTCGTCGCGAAACAGTTCAATCGTCTCGGTTGCTCTGCTCATTTATCTCTCCATTCCAGTCCCTCGACTTCTTGGGGACATGCAATATACGTCCTGGGCTTTCCATGTCCCTCCTTCCCGTCTGGCACGGAACTGCGCTCGTACCAACCCATTCGAAAACCTCGCCACATAATCTTTGTCTTCGGCACTCTCCCTTTATACCGAACAGCTTCAATGTTCCTTGGTAGGCACGTATTGCCTATTTACGATCTTTTTGTCCACTACTTTCACTTCAACTTGTGTTTCTAGCACTTGGCGGTACAAGGTCGGAACCGCTACGACTTAACGCGCCTCGCAGGGCATTTCTTGTTTTGCCTCTTCTATTAGTGCTTCTTGCCTAGCGGCTTTTCTTTCTCTTCCCTTCCTCTTCTAAAACTTTTACACGAAAACTATATGATGAACGCGACCTCGAACGCGAAATGTACCTTTAATGACATACAACACAAAATGAATAGACAGAATGACCGATGCATGATGGAGATTACGATAGACATGCTAGGTAGTTATGCTGATTTTTTTTTTTCATGATGCCTCACGCGCATTTATACTTGAAGCAAGCACTCTGGGCGTACATCATGCCTATTTCTCCTATGCAAGAGAGCCTATAGAGACTTCTTATCTTGTCGCGATTCGACCTCGGCTCTGAGTTCCTCCATGGCTTCTGTCACGTCGCGCTCCAGGTCCTTCGAGATTCCCAATATAGGCTCCTTGCCAGTCAAGCTATCAGTACTGATCGATCGCACCAACTTTGCGCTGGCACGTCCTTGGCGTTTTTCTAGCTCAGCCTTCAACGCTTTCTTTCCTGGGGACGCAAAGAACACGAGGCATAAAATGGTCCACACAGCTCCATAGAAGTACACGCGAGACCATGCGCGCATCGAACCCGAGAACGTGAGCACCAGAAACGGTGTTGTGGCGAAGGAGAACGTGAATTGCGTGACGAAGAAGCTGGCTATATCGTAATACTTTTTCCGCGGCGACGGCTGGCCAGTAACCGCATCTAGAAAAAATGGCCGGACGTGGCGGCGCAGATCTAACACAAAATTTAGTTCCCGAGCATGACGTTTCCCAGTGATAGACTGAGTTGGCCTTGTGGGGGAAACGAAGACTTACTTTTCGCAGCTGTCTGTATGAGACTAGCCAGGACGAACGTCAAATAGTAGCCAGGATAGAATCCATGCCAGAAAGCGCTTGTGCCAAAGGTCATTAAGCTGGCTCGAAATCCGGGTTTCTTCCCCCTGGGCGTCACCCGTAGATATACGTAGTTTCGTAGCCAGTTGTTCGTGTTCATGTTCCAGCCAGCCAGATACCCTCGTGGGTTCTGGGCCGTCTCAACCGCCCAGGGATCAACATTCTGCAGGCGGTTCCAGAAGACCTTACCAGTCACAGGATCAACCCCATGATAGCCCAGCCCGGCCAGTATGCAGGAGCCCTCGGTCAGAGTCCAAACACCATAATACTTGAGTCTTGCCACGAGATTGATCATATACATGATCCAGATTCTTCGCCAGAGCGGACGCTGTACAAACGATTCCTCCAGGAGCTGCTCATGTCCATATCTTGATGAGAAAAAGACAAACAGTGCGATCCAGGTCAAGCCAGCCAATGCTTTGAATGTGGCAGGGGTGCCACTCCGGGGAATCTTCCTCTTTTTCCTTGAGGGAGGTTTTTTTGAAGGATCGACGTTAGCGGGGACATCAAACATGGTGGTGTCAATCCAACGGCGATACTCGGCGTAGTCGAAGGCTGGCCCGGCAAAGAGCGACGGAAAGAACAGGATGTACCCAGCATAATCGAGTAAGCCCGGAAGCTCGCGAATCGCACGGTCCTTCTGGAAGTCGGAGAGCAGCTCATGCGGCAACTGTCCATCTGCAACGTTCCAGCAGAAAGCACTGAGCTTCATCACCATGACCATCTGTGCACCAGTGATATCGACAGTGGAAGGGCTGTTGGCGGCTTGGCGCCTGATATGGCTGATGGAGATGTGCCCCATGACAAAAAGGAAACCGATCCATGGCATGTATGGGCTTTTCTGCATAAACACGGCTATCAGATAGGCACCGCCGGCACTGACGGCTATGGTCGTGAGACCATACCAAAGATTGAATAGCCCGATAAGGTAGAATATTGACGTCCTGGTGAACTGGATGAGCCTGAGCCTCAGGCAAGAGCTGGGGGGATCAACTACGTACCCAATAATGAAGAGATTTTTGCGTTCCGGTTTCGCATCAGGCACACGCTTCAACAAACCTGCCAGCGGGTACGATAGCAGAAAGGAGAAGATAAGCTTCACTGGACCAGCATGACTGACGTTAAATTCTGTACATTGCGTGTCAATGTGCGAGCAGAGAGGAAACTCACATTCGTCAGGGGAGGCCCCGACGGTAGACGACAGTGCCTCGAACGCTGGATCGGACACGAAGTTAGATTTGACCTCTGCACATGCTTGACCATAGTAAAGAACTACTCACGTCGATGCACCAGACGAAGCATCTTGACCGTCAGCGCTGGTGTATAGCACAGAAACCGCGATAATGCTAACACGACGCATGCATATCCGAGAACCGTGCTTCCGCTTGCGATGTTTCTTCAAGTCAGTGCAAGGGTTTGAGGCGGATGCGTTGGCGAAGGAGAATGGGGTCCCTCTCCGTGCAAGGTGACGCTCAGCTGCTGCACTCCCCGGCGCGCTTGATGGGGTTATGCGGCATCAATGTAATACTGGTCGTGTGGTAGCTCGCCAGAGACAATGACGTCGGTAAGCTCGAGAACATCTGGCTGCAGTGCAGCGTACGTGTGCGTGTGATGGCCCGTCTGGTGGTGGGTACTCGCAAGCCGGAGCGTGGGTACTTGGGCAGCCCAGTGCGAATTTGGCCCATCTACATCATGGTCTCCTCGTGCAGCTGGGCTGGCACCTCATGTGGTCGACTCAGTGGCCCGCGGCTGTGCTCCTCCTTCCCATTGCTTGATAACTCAGGCAGCTGTCAGCGGCTCTTGCGGTTGTGGTAAAGCACGTTTCGCCCGCGGCTGTGCCAATTGGCTGGGAGCCGTATTACATGTTATTGCAGCACACAACAAACAAGCTGTTCTGCGTACCTACCTATCGAGGTAGGGAGAGAGCTACGTATTGGGTAGGCGAATATGACACCAAAGGAGGGTATGCTTTCACTTTTGTGCCGTTGACTGAACTTTTATTCACCCATTCCGTCTTGTGTATAGCCAGTATTCTATCTAGTAAGATCATTGCTATATGGTAGTGTAATGGTAATGTACAAGTGCTGACTGAGGGATGCGGGCTTCAAGACGGAGCATCCTGGTCCACGGCCAGCAGTATTGATAAAACCCTTTGAGAGGTTTTCAAGAGTTTGCAGCATCCCTGTTGCTCTGCGAGCTGGCACTCATAGCCGGCCGAGTTGTGGGGAGAGAATCTTTGGAGCCGCTCGATTGTCGGACTCTGGCCCAGGCGTAGACAATGCCACTAACGAACCCGATGAAGATGGCGGACACGCTGCCGAACGTCACTGGCGCGGAGAAAAAAACCAAACCGCTAATAGCAATGGGCAATTTATTCAATGCGCCGACCATCGAGTATGTAGTCGACGATGTGACTCTGATGCACCACGCAGAGCAGTAAGAAATGAAGATCGCAGCCAGGCCAGAGTAGACCATGCCGATAATTATCCGATTCCGCGATTCTACTGGGAAATTCTTGGCAAAGTTGATCCCGGACCAATCCTCTGCTAACAGCGAGCAGACAAACAAGACAGGAATCGTCAAGAGGTTGTTGTAGTACATGGCTACCGTGCATGTCAGCTTTGTTTCCAAGTATCTGTCTCTGGCGAGCCACTTACTGTCCCAGTCTTTGAAGTTCATCTTCTTAATCACCTTGCGCATACCCAGCACGTACGATGCCGTGCAAAAGACATTCAATCCCATCCAAGCATAACCAGCGTTTAGGGTCGACATAGCGGTTGAAGAGTCACTGTGTCCGAAATCGCCGGCAATCGCACTCTGGATATCTGCCCAAGCTGCCACAACTGAACTCAGCACCATCAGCCCGAATGATAACAGGGCGATGGGGGTGACGCTGCCGCCGAACCACAAGACCTCGCCATAAGCAATAACGATAATAGTCAAGTTCTTGAAGATGGTATACACCGGCACTGACAGAAACTGCAGGGCTTTTGTGCTCGTATAGATCATGCCGACGAGGAGAAGGGATATCGGGAACCCTAGGTTCTTGTTAGTCCCGTTTGTACTGCATGGCTGCATGGCTCGATAGGAGACTGTCAAGTTTACATTTTCGAGCTTTGTCGGAATCGAAAGGAGCCAGGTTGCGAATGAGGCCGAAAGATTTGCAAGCCGTGATGGCAGCGATGCAAACAACAGCCTACTCAGCGTAAGAGGAAGCTCAACAAGGTTGTCGTTACGGCCACGTTCAAACATACCTGAATGGCAAGGTAGAAGAAGTTGAGGTTCCAGAATGTTCCCGATACCACGTACTTGTTCACGACAGTCATACTGATGGAAGACAAGCAATACGCCAGCACAGATAGCGGTGGATTGTTATCCAGCTTCGACAGGGACTGGCTAATGTCGTTGGGTCCCCGAGACCGTCGCGATGGTGGTGCCTTGACCATGAA